>JAZHYW010024579.1:0-171177 GCA_037355805.1 Ixodes ricinus | reverse complement strand
CAAACTTTTTTGGCTAAGGGGCCGGATCGGGGATCGGTCGCGGCCCCGAGGGCCCCGAAATAAATAAGTAAATACAAATAAGGGTACAGCAAATAAAATATCATATATAATCATTTAAATACAAAATTGTTTGGAGTAGCCACGAAAAAAGGAATCCAAGACAATCAAGAATATATATACTTCATATTAAAATGTAATTTAGCTAAAAATAGCATGACACAAATTAGTTGGGACAAACAAAACTCTTCAATTAAAGCGCCTAGGAACTTTGGCATGTTCACAAAGGGCCCAACACTCAATCAGAATGGTAGAACTGATGCTGACAATATGCAACAGTCATATATTATGCTGTCATAAAAATATACTAGGGAATGTTTCACGAGGTAGATAACCTCGATATTTGGAAAACTACGCGTCGCAACAGAAAAAGGCTTGTGTCGTTTTGATCCTGGGCCAGGGGCCTATTTAGGAAAATTATAAAGTTCGAGATAATTATAGTTGTTAATTATTTTCGCGTAATTAACTTTTTAAATATTGTGTTTAAGGGCATGGTTTCAATTAGAAAATTGCTCAGCATCATCAAAAACACTAAATCAACAAATTGCAGAACGATAGAAGGCACGCGAAGCATTTTACGGCTTTCTGAAAAACCGCACAAATTCCGACGGGTTTTTAAGTTTCGGTTTGTTATCGGAGCGCATCTCGACCCCGACGGCACCGCGCCCCGTGGAGAGATAGTGCAACCAACCTCTGCTGCGCTGTCATCGCGCGACGCAGCAGAAGCTGGTTGCGCTATCTCTCCACGGGCGCGGTGCTGCCGGGGCCGAGATGCGCTCCGATAACAAACCGAAACTTAAAACCCGTCGAATTTGTGCGGTTTTTCAGAAAGCCGTAAAATGCTTCGCGTGCCTTCTATCGTTCTGCAATTTGTTGATTTAGTGTTTTTCGATGACGCTGAGCAATTTTCTAATTGAAACTATGCCCTTAAACACAATATTAAAAAAGTTAATTATGCAAAAATAATTAACAATCTAATTATCTCGGACTTTAATAATTTTCCTGAATAGGCCCCTGGCCCAGGACCAAAACGACACAAGCCTTTTTTGTTGCGACGCGTAGTTTTCGCAATATCGAATTTGTCCACCTTTCGTGAAACACCCTGTATGCTGCAACAGAAAGGAATTGCAGCATACGATTAGTTATCACAGATATGAATCAGGGGACTAAGAATAGTGTTGATGGTGATTTCGATGTCCAATGAATAATATGGCGGAGAGGACCTGCGTTACAAGAGGCAGTCTCTTCTCGTTCTTCGTGGTGTCTTACTTTGCGCGGTTGGTGCGCGGCGCCGTTTCTTTATTTTGGGCGCCGGTAACAGCGGACTTGCTGGAAGCGGGCCACAGGACGGGTCTTCATTGGAAGGACCACGGTCAGTCACGGGCCGGTCGTAAGCTCCTCCGCAAGCCGGGGTTTGGAGACCCCTGCTATAGACAACTGCAAGCATGGCGCCACGACTGGCGCCCCATGAGTGCAAGCACGCGCAGCTCGCGTGTGAAATTGGCTTTGGCAAGCTCGAAATTGCACGGGCTAGACCGCACGAGCAGCGACATGGCGGCGGCCGGTGGCATTGCTTGCAATCGTCCGTAGGTGATTTTCACTGGCGGACATATAGCTGAGCTCGCTGCTGTTGAGCACTGTGTTGACGGCAAGCTTGCACAACGCTTCCCACGCGTACATTGCACACCATAAAGATTGTCTTCTTTGGGAGGCCATAAGCAAGAACTCATCCCGAGTATGCGCTGTGAGAAGTCACCTTAAGTATGGCGTCCGTTACATACCATAACGAACTATAGCTTCGTCTCATGGCTTCGTCAGTGTTCTTCTTCCGTCGCTTTTCCGTGCTTCCCTTACAGGACGGGCGAAGCGTGGCGCTTCAAAAAGAAGGTGCTGACTCCTGCCTTTCACTTCGGCGCACTGGACGACTACATGGCCATCTTCAACGAGAACGGCGACTCTCTGGTCAAGCACATCTGCGAGGCGATCGACGCAGCCCCCAGTGATCCTGTCCCACTGTTCACTATCGCGCAGAAATGTACCATGGACATCATCGCAGGTGGGCTTAAAGTTGAAACGGGGGGAGCAATGTGTGAATCAATTATTGGAATCAGATAACCAAAATTAGAATCCTCACTTAAAAAAAAAAGAAAAGAACAGGACATTGTATTTTATTTGCGACATTTATGCTAGACCTCCTGCACATGCTTGTTGCCTTCCGCCGTGCTTTGACTTCGCGTGCACGCTCGAAGCTGACGCGAGACGGCCGAAGCATTATCGAAGGTAGGAAGCTAGCGCTGGAAGCGGAAAAAACTGAAGGACCTTCCCGCCGTTCTAAACCATTCAGTAACTAATAGTTTATTCCCCATCGCTGCATCTCATTAGCAAAAATGATTTTTTTTCTTTTTCAGAAGTTACAATGGGGAAAAAACTGGGACTACAGGAAAACAAGAACCCGAGCTTGGTGGCGTCATTTAATCGGTACGATGAAGTTTTACATATACAAAATGCGGCACGGTCAGCGCGGAAGGGTTGAAAGTTGGGCGTTTCTATAGCGATCCGTAGAAGGGTTGAAAGTTGAACGTAATCAACAAAAAAGCGCAAAAAAAAACAGTTAGAGAATGCGGAGCGCAAGTTCGTCTGCATCTTGCACAGGGGTTGCGATGACGTCAGAACGCCAAGTTCTTATTGGCTGATTGGAAGGATAGTGGGTACACCTCAAGGCATCTATCACTGAGGTCTACCCACTATCCTTCCAATCTGAGCCAATCAGAGCTCGGCGTCTCTCTGACGTCACCACAGCCCTCCCCCCCCCCCCCTGTGCAAGAAGCAGGCGAACTTGCGCTCCGCATAGGCACGACAGGCCTGTTCCACTCCGGCCCATGCCGGCACTGCGACCCGACGGAGCCAATCAGGAACCGCCAAAGGTTCATCGTCACGGCGGTCGTCGTCTTAGTGCATTTGTTATCCAAATTAAAACTAGTCACGTACAGTAAAAGCACCATGATTCTGCGTTTTTTTGTGTTTTTTTTTTGTTCTTGTGTTTGCACGTTTTTGTCTTTTTGTACAACAAAAAGAGCAATCGCCTGTTCTTTTTTTTATTTTTTCGAAGTTCAAACGCCATACACCAACACAGCGTTTACAAACAAGCCCGCGTTTGGCCACACTGGGTGTGGGAGTTGCTCGTGCGCAGAAACCAGATTCGCGTGAGGCGAAGCTTTTCCGCATGCGCAATGCCGACGGCAGCGCCACCGCAGCTGCCCGAAGTCAGAAACTTGAGTTGGTCTATCGAATATTTTTTTTGTGTGTTGAAAACTATTTATTTGGGGCTCTGACCTAAGCGGTAAAAAATTTGCTCTCATCAATATATACTTTGGAAGTGAAATGCGAATTAACGCGTCAAAGTCGAGTTCGCGCTAACTCCGAGCAACCTGGTACAATGCCAGCTAAGAAAAAAAAATGCAATCTAGAAATTTGAATGTGAGAGTGCAATATTTCTGATCGTTTACATGCTCTTGAATAAACGTATTCCGCTTGAGCCACCAAATAGACAGGCACTCCGTGCCACAAATTCTTTCCTTGTGAGCGCAGCCATTTTGGTGTTTAGACGCGAACTTTTGTCGAACCTGAGGTTCGATTGGTTCGGTGAACCTTCGAACTTTTAGCAACGTTATACGAAGTTCGACTTATGGACAGTGTTGCCCGACTTGTGCACACGAAAACAATTCTAATTATTTATAGCGTTGCGCGAATATTCGAAATAGAAAATAAAGTTTCGAATAATATACTATTCGATATTCGCTTCAAATAAACTGCAATATTCGTATTTTTCGAAGTGTTGATCGTTGTGAGGTAACCCTGTTTAGTACGCTTCTTACGGATCTAGCGGTGCACCGCGGAGAAGAACGTCCGCGAGAGCGAGCGCCACGGGTGTTGCTTTCTCGCAGTGCACCAGTGATTGGGAAGTAGCGCACTCAACGGGGTAACACGGCGCCAGAGCCACCCGACGCTATCAACACTTGAAAAAGTATGAATACCGCAATATACCTTTTGCTAAATTACCCAAGCACCATATATATTATAGAGCGTGCTCGAACGTAGTTACACGCGCTGCGCATGCTGGCGTGTGCGGTCATAGCCTCCTCTATGCGGAGAAAGCCTGGCACATCGACGGCGGAGCCATAGGCGCGCGGCCGCAGAAAAAAGGAGAGGAGGAGCGCGCGAAGCGGTGACCAATATGGTAGCGCCGAGCACAAAGGGCAGAGATAGACTGCGAGCGCTTGGGTCACGAGCGGCCGCTCCCCGAACCACGTTTGTTTTTGTGTTTTCGTCACCGTCGTTTTCGTACTCCGGGAGAAACAGCTGCGGCGATGGCGGCGATTCGAAAGGGCTGTGGCATGCAATGCACGATGCCCGCGGCGTCGGCAGAGTTGTCGGTGTGCCAGCGGAGTGCGCCGTCGTCGGACCATCGTGTCGTGCCGCGGAAGAACCAAACAGTTTTGACTGAGTAGTTTCGACGCCCAGGTGCCGAGGACCGTCATTTCAGTGGGAGTGTCCGATTAGCCACATTTTGAACTTCGCGTGTATGAGCTTCAACTGGACTACAGGCGCAACAATGTAAACAGTTCGTAAAGCAGTAGTAAAAATGTTTATTGTGGACGCTGCTACCGCTCGAGCCTCCGTTGAGTAAGCGACGAAGACTGATAAGGTAGGCTAATTACAAAAGTGAACACGTAAATGACAGGTGCATACATCTACACTGTGTGCATGTCTGTCCGTGTCCTTCACGTTTTATTTTTTCGTCCTTAGCACTAAAACGCGAGTTGCTCTCATTTCTCACGGAAGCTAAAGTTGCGTATCATATTACTTGGTTTCACCTCATGTGCGAGCGAAACCAAAGCTAGAAGCGCGAGCCCAGCGCTTTTTACGTTACTGCATCGCACGCACGCTCGAGCAAAGCAGCAATGCACAAAGCGTCGATCTCGCGCTTCTATATTCGTTTAGTCCTATGTGGGTGCGAAGGCGAAGCTATAAGCATGAGAGGATAGCCCGAGGAAAAAGCATTAACTGGATAAGCGCGCGTGCAAAGCAGTGAACGTATGAGTGCTCGGCACGCACGCCTAGCACTGCCTTCGCTCGCACGTAAGATCAAACGAAGTATATCTTTGACTTCGTTCAAACCTAAGGTGAAACGAAGTATATGGCCCATGAATCGCCGAACGCTCCAAGGAGATCAGTGCTCCAAGCACCAGATACCGACCTTTCCGGGCAGTTCGTCGCACAACCTCCAACGCAAACGAAAGCGACGACCGGGACCGCTGCGGAGATGCGGACGCAGGGACGGCGAAGGGAAAGGGTTGACGTTAACTTTCTCTTCTCCGCGATTGCAAAAAAAAAAGAGGAAAAAAAAGACTGTTTTTGCGTTTGGCCGCTTGCTCTTGTGTGGCGCTAGCAGTCTAGCTTCCCTCCGCTCCCGATTCCCCGCCCCTCCTCTCCTACTTTCGGCGGCCACTTTTTTTCGCGACGAGCCAGGCTTTCTCTCATGCTTGAAGTGAGGCGCCAAACAACGAGGACACGAGGAGAGAAGCAGACAGGACGAGGCGCACTTTCAACTGAACTTTATTTTAGAAAAACACAGAAACGAAGCTATGCCAAATGTGCACGTGCGCATGGGTAAGAAAAAAGAAAAAGGAAAAAGACAGAACGAAGCTTAGCGCGTTTTCCTACGTTTTCTTACCTACTTTCTCTCATGTTTACAAACAAACCGGAGTGCCCCTAGCGGACGCTACAGGCGCCGCGCATGCGCAGTGGATGGTGGGCAAGAAGCTCGCCGTCGCCCATAAACAAACCATTGAATTGCGTGTTTGTCGGCGTCGGGGTGAGTCCCCGTGCTCTTTTTCGCGTTGGAATTGTTGATCCTACGTCCTCCTAACAATGTCTGACTATTTGAGTGGCTTCAGCAAAATTAACGAGGCTCGTTACACTGCAAAACTTTGCGTGAATAATGTGACGTGCGGTGATTAATTTCACGTGGACGCCGCCGAATGGGCGCCAAAGCCTGACTCCCACGATGAGATTCTGCTCGCTATCTTCAGTCGCGACGTCGCTCGGGCTGCAAAAGCGTGGACCGTAGCTGAGATGGTGGACGTCGATACTGAAAACCGCAAGTAGAATCGGGCATTACAAGTCGGTGATGGCCACTGGAAACAATGATCAACATCTTCTTGTATCTTCTGTTTACACTTAGCCTACGTACCCCAACCAACCTTCAAAAGTGTTTTGAGGCCTGCACCTTATCGCAATTACCGGGTCAACGTTTGGTTTACGGGCCGCTGTCGTTTGAACGAGCTGACGACAAGAAGCAGACAAGTTTGAAAGAGCAGACGACAGTTCGAACGCATGCGCAATGGTGCGCGGGCAAGAAGCACGGCATTCCGCGCGTCCCGCGTCAACAAACCACTGGAATGTCACGTTGTCGGCGTCTGTGTGAGTCTGCATACACTTTTTCGCGTTGGAATTGTCGATTCTACGTCCTCATAGCAATGACTTACCACTTTAATCGCCTGAGCGAAATTATCAAGGCTCGTTACGCCTCTAAACTTTGCGTAAATAATTTGACGTGCGGCGATTCATTCGCATGAACGCCGCAGAATGGACACCAAGATCATGATGAGATTCTTCTAGCTATTTTAAGTCGCGACATCGCTCGTGCTGCAAAAGTGTAGAAGGTAGCGGCGGTGATCGACGTCGATACCATACTGAAAATCGGAAGCGGGAACGGACCAAGCGTAACAAGTCGGTGATGTCCACTGGTACCATGATCAACATCTTGTATCTACTGTTTACACCGAGCCTACTTAAGTCTTTTGAGGCCTGCAATTACTTCTCATTGCAATCACCGGGTCAAAGTTTGGTCTACGGGCCGCTTTTGTTTGAACCAGCAGACGACAAAAAGCAGACTCAGGTTTGAAAGAGCAGACGAAAGTTCGAATGATCAGGCGGCCGTGTGAATTTAAAGACTCACTAAACCCGCGGGTGGTCCGGACAGCGTGGCGGTTTTCTCTCGTTCATGTTGGAAGAAAACAAATACATCTGGCGACCACAAAGTGTTGCCCGCACAAGAAATCGTAGTTCGACAGCGTCTGGTTTGCCCTTTTCACGGCTACTATCCACGTTCTCGGACGAACGGAGGGGGCAGAAACACATGAAAACTGATGTTCAAACCTTTCCATGACTCTCTTTATACAGCCCCCGTCGCAGCATTTTGACGAGAAGGTAGGTTTTTTGTCTGGTTTCTCCCAAGAGAACACAGGAATGCATGTCTCGCACGGCGACTTCTGCCCACCGCCCCAGAACGGAAGTGCGCCCGACGCGCCACCAACGCGGCGTGACGTAGGAGAGTTGAGTTCGTGTATAGAGGAGGCTATGGTGCAGTAGTAACTGTTCTAAAACAAAGGCTCAAAACAAATGGGATTTTGCATGCGCGTTCATTCATGTCTTATTTTTGTAATTTACGTCGAATCGTTTATATTGCTCAGCTGAGCGCGAGCAGCGCGTGTACCTACGTTCCCAGCATTCTTCTTGACGCTTGGGTAATTTGGCACGAGGTCTTTGCGTGCCTGGAAGAAATGCACACTTTCAAAGCGGAGTGGGGCGCCCTCGCGCCTGGTGTACTTAAAAGAAACGGAAACTTTCTGAATGCCGATATCTACATTGCAGTAAAATGTTTAAAATTAAACTGGGGCTGTTATACAAGAATGCATGGAAGCCAGAGTTTCGCCCTGACAACCTGTGTTCAACATTCGGGATTTTTTTTTTCTATGATTCGAGATTGAAGTAGGAATGAAGATAACGTAATAAGGCTGGCGAGCTGGTTAAGGTTTAACATTTCTACCTTTCCGCTAGTTGAAAACTACACAATCTCCAAGGTCCCAATGTCCAACTACTGACGAAACCTCCCAAACGCTTTCAAATTGTAGTCTGCCATTTTGTTTTTCTTATTTGGGATGTATATGTATTGAGGTGGGCGTATATGTACTTAGGGCGTGGTCTTTTTGTTTCCTGTACACCCTGTGACCATCTTTTGTAGTCGCGTGTGAACTGTAGCGAACCTTTTGGCCACGTGCAGTTCGAGGGTGGTGTGGAGATGACAAGTATAAAAGACCTGTCCCGAATAAAATTTAGTAGCTGTGTTGACGACGTCTTGTGTTTGTCCCTCTTTGTAACCTCCGTCTTGGGTTTTATAAATGTCGAAGAAACAATATTGGCATTTAGCAAGATTTCTAAAACTACTCAAAAGCTGGGCGTCTCCAAAGGCTTAACTATATGTCAAATCCGTCGTTTAATTGCCATTTCAAGGCATCAGACTTTCTGAGGTCACAGTTCATAAATAAAGATAGATTAAAATTAGCTTATATATGGACAACTGGAGGCTTGAGAACAATCTTCACGAGTTTAGCTGGGTTTTCGTTTAAGCAGGCTTGGAGGAACTATTCCATATTCGAATCAAAACTATTTGACCAATACCACTATTCGCTTCGAACTTAGAAGTCACTATTCACACACGACAAAATATTTGGAAACAAGTAATTTATAAATTCGTTTATTTTATATTGTATATTCTTTAGACAGTGGGAAAGTAAATATCTCTTTAGACAGTGTGAAAGTAAATATGTGCACTTTTTTATTCTTTAATTAATTCCTTTACGTCAACGAATGCTGCATGTTTTCTCCGCCAAGTGGCTTCGGCTCGTTTTCGAATGTTTGCGCACGCGCACAAAAATCAAACTTTTGACTAACTTTTTTATTATTATTATTATTTTTTATATATTTTGTGTAAGAAGTTCGAAAAAACTCGACCTTATTCGAACTCGAACCTCGACATGAAAGTTTGACAATTCGAAAATGCGAATGCCTTAGCTTTTGGATGCACGGTGTCGGGAAGCTGCAGACGATGTCGCTTTGCTTTGTCCTGCGACTGTTTAAACATTTCCGGAGGAAGGAAAAACGCTTCCGTCAATTTTAGATCGAGCTGCGGGTAGCTCGCCACAATGATTTCGAGCACCAAGATGGCCGAGGCTTCGCTACTCTGGATTGGAACCATGCATTGAATTGGAACCACGAATTGGAACCTCGCGTCAGCGTGCTCTGGTTCTGCAGACTTCGTCTTCTTAGTGGTGTTGACTCGATACAGGTCTTGTACGCGTTACTGAAAAAAAAAAAAGTAAGTAACTGATTACATTTATTTTATCGAAAAATGTAACTGATTACAGTAATCAACTACTGCATCCCGAAAGTGATTTAAAAATTATCACAAAGTAATTGATTACATTTGTTGTTTTTTATTGCGAAATTAAAAATGGATATCTACATTCAAAGTGGAAACGAGGCACTTTCGACAACTCGACAGTGAAAGCGTCGCTAAGGCGTAGACATTCTAATCTTTCTGGTATCTTGGTATATTTTTTTGTTTAGAAGTAAAAAAAAAGGGGGGGGGGGGGTCCAGCGTTGGTGCAACATAGGCGAGTGACGCAGGGGCGGACAAATCGATTTCACAGCGAAGCTGTTTATGGCTACGGTCCCGTGGGTTTTTCGTGTGCGTCAACAGAAATGACGTCACGGTTTCGTGACTTCATGCGACGTCACGACTTTATGGCGTCGATTTCCGCTCTAAATTTAGCGTAGAAATTGACGTCACGTGACCTCGACACTAATGCAGTTTCCCCGCTACATTTAGCGGGAAAATTGACGTTACGTGACACGAAGTCGTGACGTCACATGACGTCACGAAAGTCGTGACATCGCGGGATTTCACGTCTGTGTCGTCTGCTAAACAGTTTCGCTGGTCATCCACCTTCATAGAGTGGAATGGCTCATAATTTTTTACGTATAATTTTAGCTCTTTAGGAAACATATAATTGATTACAAAAACAAAAATAGTGATCGAATTGCAGCGAACGTTACAGCGGGGAAAAAAGTGATTGAAGCGTTAAAAAGTTACAATAAAATGTAATCGACTACAAGTAATCAGTTACGTGTAACTCGTTACGTACAAGTCTGCTCGATACGCATGCAGTGAGGACGGTATTCATGTGCCCTTATCCCGCTCTAAAAAAAAAAAAAAAAGTACGTTTGAATTAAAATTAAATTACGTGTTAATCATTCCGACTTTTTCTTTTCTTTTTTCCAGAGCGATGGTGCTAGTTCCGGTGCGGTGCCTTAGCCCCTGGTTTTGGGTCCAGGCGATATACGACATTACGAGCCAGGGAAAAGGCTACAAGCGCGCCGTTCAGGAAATGGTGGACCTCACACGTTCCGTAAGCTAACTGGCGTATACTATTTTCCCCCACGGGGAATAGCCCGGGCGCACGCGCAGGCACGCGTCCATCTGCCATTTTTCCGGTGGCTCCGTATCGGCAGTCGGGGAAAGTCCGCGGACACACTGCTCGTATACATCGATACAAAAGACACGGAGTCTCTCCATAGACATGATGACGGAATAATCCGCGGACATTCTCCTCAAGCATATGCTTGCCTCATAGGCTAGGTTGCGCAAGCTACCTTTACAAAAGGTACAGCCATTAACAATCCATCCTTGCTAATGTAGGCTTCGAACGTGTCTGCATGTCAAGGACGTTTAAATAGG
This sequence comes from Ixodes ricinus, assembly GCA_037355805.1. Classification (NCBI taxonomy): domain Eukaryota; kingdom Metazoa; phylum Arthropoda; class Arachnida; order Ixodida; family Ixodidae; genus Ixodes; species Ixodes ricinus. The sequence continues at coordinate 160,478 of JAZHYW010024579.1, read as the reverse complement.
GCAGGACCCGGCATGACGTCATACCCAGCGACGCCGGAAGAATAACCCAATCCCAGACTGCCTCGCGCACCGACGCTCTCTCATCCAAACTAAATTCAACCATGCTCCCATCGTCTGCTCTCCGCTCGGTCGTTAGGCTTAGGCTACGTCTGCTCCGTGCCTGCGGTCTGCTTCGTCTGCTCGCTGTCGCGGCTGGCTTTCGATTCGATCGGCGCACCAAAAGATGTTTCGATGCGAACCCGCATTCTCATCACGGCGGAGTGAAACCAACATCTTCTCGAAGCAGAATTTGTACGGCTTTCTCAACCCGCGATGCCATTCTCAGCGTTCGTGCGTACGATGACTGACTCGCGATCGCTTTCCAAAGCCGCGCTACGACGACTCGTTCGAGACGACGCTCCAGGCGCGGTCGCGCGGTGTCGAGAGCGTCCGCTACACGCCGACTTCCTACTGGTCAGGCAAGTGTTGGGCTCCAAATCTCGCCAGTTCGACATCGATTCAGTGGACGCCGCCATCGCTGCCATGAATTGGGGCAAACAACAGCGTTGCCACGGAAATGCCATGGCAACGAGGGTTGTTTGCCCCAATCATACCCCTTGACGAGCTCCCCATTGGTTGAGAAGAATTCGTGGCCACGCCTACTTCCGTTACACTTCGCTCCATGTATGGAGAATACGGACGCCACCTCCTGCCCCTTATAACCTCCTTGCTGCATGTAGTCAGCTTTTTGTACGACCGATGTGACCGTCATGGAGGGAAGAGTCACGCCTTAGTGACAGCGTCGTCTACAGTCTGTCGCTTCTATGATGTGCGATCTATGATGTATTGTATACGATCGCGAGCATGCGTGATCCGGATTGCGCCGAGCGTCCTTTGACGCGTTGATTGGGCATCCTAATCATCTTAATGACTCAGGAGAGCCAAGGGCACCGCGGGAAAAGCGACAACCCGTACCACAGAGGCCCGCTTTGCCGTGGGCCTCTGTGGCTCAACCGAATGCCAACACAGCACTCGTGCATAATCTTGCCTTCTCTGCCACGGCTGGACTGGTTCCGTCACAAGAGAAGCGTGTGCATCTTTCCGCACGGGGGCGCTTGCACCTTCGTTGGTCTAAGGCCCCGTTGATCCAGCCTGCCAGTGGCGTAGCCAGGATTTTATTTCGGGAGGGGTTCACCGGCATTATTGCCCCCCCCCTTCCCCCAATGACGAATGACGAAGCAGGGTGAACTCGGCGGTACGGACGCTCGCGCAAAGATTAGGGAGGCGCTGTTAAGAAAAAACGGGTAAAGCTGCATTGTCATTTTTCAAAACGGAGCAGGCTTCATTTACAGGAATACAGGCATGGTGGCTCACTGTTCTACCGTAGTTGCGGCCCACCAACTTTAAAAGCTTCCTTACAGCACATAACTCCTTCCGCTTTTTGAGTTACCACTGCATTACCAACACGTGCCGGCCAGACAAAAACAAAAAAGACAGTTATACTGTCATAAAAAATTAAACAGCCACACACTAAAAAATTGCAAAATTAGAGCAAGCGTTTATGCACAAACACTTGGCAATATTCCAAGCCGCCATTAAAATGGCCGAGACAGCTGAAGTCGAAATTTAGATGCCGCGAGTAACAAGTCGGCAACGTCACCGCTCTAACATTCCCGCTTGAAGCACGGAAGAGCATTTTTAGCGTTCCGTGTTCCTTCATTTCATGGATTACCTGATCACAAAGTTAGATGGGAGATTTAAAAAGCACCGGCGTACGTTGCAATTACTTTCGTCGCTTCTGCCTGCAAAGATCTTGGAAAGCGGGGCAGGTCTCGGCGCTGAAGAGTTTTTGGAGCTCCATTCAAGCCTGGTTTCATTTCCTGAACTCCAATGTGAGCTGCTCATATGGGCTGCCAAATGCAAGAGGGAGAAACGTGAAACGCCCGTCACGTATGCGCTACAGGCGGTCGCCCCCTGTCCGGAGGCCCTATTCCCAAACGTTCATCGTCTCCTCAAGATCCTAGCGACTCTGCCCGTAACAACGGCGGAAGCTGAAAGTTCGTTTTCTTCACTACGACGGTTGAAAACATACCTGAGAGCGTCCACTTCGAATGAGCGACTGCTCGGTTTAGCGCTTTTGAATGTTCACCGCGACATGGAATTTCAAGCGGAGAACGTCCTGGATATTCTTTGCCGTGAACGCAGGCGGCTGCATCATAGGAGCTTGGCATAAATGAAATGATCAAGAGAGCCTGTAAATTGCTTTCTGAAATAACTAGTCACAGTTACTTTTTTATTCGTGGTAATTTACGGCGTGCTAAAGAACGCTACTACTTCAAGGTGTTCAAGGCAGCAGAGGGGTGTACGGACGTCACGTGCAAAAAGTTAAAATTATCTTTTAAATCGAAACCGTTCATCTATTTCAATTATAAAATAGTGCGTAACGCTGTTGAACTAACCGAATGTTCTTTGGCGAACGCTTTTAACCTGCATTTTGTGAACATTAGAAGCGGGATTGTTACTGTAAAGTATTGCGTTTCTGATGATAGAAACAGCAGCTCGATTTTTTTAGATCTGGTTGTAGAACCTGAGGTCATTAATGTGATTTTACAACTTAAGAAAAGTGGAGCTTGTGACGTGAATGGTTTACAAATAAGGCCTGTTAATTATGTTGTTCATTTATAAGCGTCAGTGCTAACGCATATATTTAATCTTTCTTTGATGACTGGTGTTTTTCCTAAACGAATGCAAATAGCAAAAGTGTCAGTACTACACAAAAACGGGAGTGTAAATGTTATGGGTAATTACAGACCGATTTCTATATTGCCAGTATTTTCTAAAGCACTTGAAAAGGTACTTCATACACGTATAACTATTTTTTCAACTAAGCATAACTTGATATGAGTTTGGTTTTATAAAGCATAAATCTACCGAGGCTGCCCTACTCATCCAGAAAAAATTCATCTTGAAAATTTTGAAGAAAAAAAATTGTTCTTGGAGCATTCATAGATTTCACAAAGGCTTTTGATTGCCTCAATCATGAAATTTTACTAGCAAAATTGGATACATATGGGATTCGAGGGCATGCTTTGAAGTGAGTGAAGTCTTACTTACAGCATCGAATGCAATTAGTTTATATTGATGGATATTCGTCAAGTTCGAAGCGTATTCTGACTGGTGTTCCACAGGGAGATATTAGGTCGTTTTCTTTTTAATATTTACGTTAATGATATTGCAACATACGACGGAAATAAACTCTTTATTAATAATTTTAGTCGAAAGCACGTAATTCTGATCAGTACTCAAGGTGTGCGTGAGCGCAGCGCCACCCCTTTGCTTACAGTGCAGTTGTTTTTACAATTCATTTAATATTACATCACTGACATTGATTTATATTATCACCATGTGTTCGTTTTATTATGTTCGCTTTGGTTTGATTGAACTGTGTATTTTAGTGAGGATAGTTTGTTATACTTGGCCTTGAAATTGCCATCCTTCACCCCACAAGTGTTTCGAAATATCCGTTCTCTATATATCTGAGATCAAGTTCCGCATCCCATTAAATATATATAAATGAAGGAATATTGCCTGTTTTATTTATTTGAGCATTTTCTACCCCACAAACACTCTTCCCGAAAACATATAAGTTGGAGATAGTCCGCGCTCCCCCTTTGCTCCATGCCCCGCGCAAAACCGACTGCGTGTGCAGGGGAGCCAGCGGGTCCCCGGAGGGGGAGGGGGGGGGGGGTGTAGGTTTGGCATTTCGGGAGGGGTTTCGACCCCCAAACCCCCCTCTGCCTACGCCACTGCAGCCTGCTAACCCTGCCGCTCAGAGGGGTCTGTTTCTCCTGGCCCAATGGTGTATTGTTGTGACCCGAATTTAACATCGGGGAGGACTTCTGGCGTGTCTTTCCACCAGCTGCCCAGCAATGAATCACTTAGCACCACGTGAAAAAAAAAATTAAAGCCGTTTACAACTCCCTGTAACGCCGAATTAGAGCGCAGCTCTTGAAAAAGGAGGAGATAAGGGTACTGAGGGAGGGTATACCCCTCCTCCCTCCTCCTCATCCTGCCTGCTAATTAATCCACCCTCCAAGCGCCGTCGGAGGGAGGACGGAGGGAGTCACGTGACTTCACGTGACCGCCGCGAGGGCGTTTCGGCACGGTGTCGAAAGAGACCAGATCCTCGCGCCCCGAATCTGCGACCGGGCACTCTATGGCTCCGTCATCGAAACTGCCACGCTTTATGAGTATAGTTGAGGCAATGGTAGTGCAAGTACTGTTCACTGGCCACATGCCCATGCATCGGCTCACAAAACTTGCTAACCTCTTTTTCTTTTTTTCTTTTTTTGAACGCGCGTTTGTGCAATGGTTATTTTAACGAGGTAGAGGGGCTTAGAGCGATAAACTGGTATCCCGTTCACCAGGCAAAAGTGACCCCCACTTGGCTGCCGCCATGTTGTACAATTTTGACCACTAGACACGTGACCGTACCAAATCCTGAGGCTTTTACGCAAAACTGAGCCGAGATTTGTATTGCGATCGCTGTAAAAAGACATGATAAACTATTTTTTTCAATACTGTTAGCCCCAGAGATCAGTGTCTAGCTCCGATAAAAACCCAAAATACAGCACCGCGGCTGACGGCATCTAGCGGAGGCATTGCGAAGCTGCCCGAGTTTTTGTCGTAAAAGCACATTTTGGACTTAAAACAAACGAAACATAACTTATCTCGTCGGTACTGTTATTAAAGATCAATAAGCAATTATTTGTGCGCGGTACTTCGTTAAAATCTAGACGTAAAACTATAAGGTCACGTGTCTAGTGGTCAAAAATGTGCAACATGGCGGCGGCCAATTGGGGGTCACTTTCAGCTGCCAGTTTATCGCTCTAAGGCCCTCTACCTCGTTGGGTTATTTAGATAGAAAAGGCAGGGCTCGGGATCGAACCAGAAACGATCTTTGGGTTCCTCAGCGAGATTTCGGTTGCCGATAGTAATGCTTTCGTGAAAGCTACATTTACAGGTCGCGTTTAATAGCGTAACGGATCATTCAGAACTGAGTGTACTGCCAATGCTGTCGTTTCTGTTCCTTTGTTCTTAGAGCGCAGCTCTTAGGCGCCCGTTTCCGGCTTGAGCGGCGTCGCCGTCGCCGTCGCCGTCGCCGTAACCGCGCGGTGCATGATGGGTAAATTTCCCCGCTAAATTTAGCGGAAAATTTTCCCCGCTGAAAATTTTCCCGCTAAATCTAGCGGAATATTTTCCCGCTAAATCTAGCGGAAAATTTTTCCCGCTAAATCTAGCGGAAAATTTCCCCGCTAAATTTAGCGGAAAATTTTCCCCGTTAAATTTAGCGGAAAATTTTCCCCGTTAAATTTAGCGGAAAATTTTCTCCGCCCCCACCCTCGAGGTCACTTGACCCCCAGGCCACGTGACCCTTCTCCCGAGGTCACGTGACTCCCCCTGGTCACGTGACCCCCGAGGTCGCGTGACCCCCCCTCCCGTGCCTTCCCCTCCTCCTCAAGAGCTGCGCTCTAATTCGGCCTTACAGGGAGTTGTAAACGGCTTTCATTTTTCTCTCACTCTTTTAGGTCATGCGTCAACATTTAGAAACATCAAACGGCAAGAAAATGACTTCGACATCTTCACCAAACGACGACGAGGCCGATTCCTCCAAAAAGGTTGCGCTGATTGATAGGCTGATGAAGAAACAAAGCGAGGACGAAAAATACACTCTAGATGACGTAGTAGGGGACATCAACACCATTCTCGGCGGGGTAAGTTTACTATAAATGGCCTCATAAAAACTGTGAAATGTTTTAATGATGCCAATTAAATGTTTTTAGCGGGTTATGTCACACTCTTTTGAAGCGTATGAGACAAAAGAAAAAGTATCGATGTTGGGGTTTTGTACTCCTGTCAGACAAGAACCTCACATGGCATTTACGCAAAGGACATTTAGGTTGGCTGTGCCAGACGAGAACTGTAAATACAGTTTATGGCAGTTTAGCTTATATTTATTGGGATTGCCGTCGGAAACTCGAATTTCCGACGGCAATCCCAAGAAACATAAGCTAAACTGCCATAAGCGCAGCATGTTTTGTTACAACGACTGTTCATTCAACAGTATATCGATTTAAAAAAAAGCTAAGAAAAATAAATTATAAGCAACACCAAAATACAAAATATAAAACCGGGATTTAAAAAAAGAAAGAAAGTCTGCTTTTCGACGTGAACAAGTTGTTTTGCGGCAACCACGAGACCCGTTTAGCGACTGTCGCTTTCCTCGACTTCTCCGCGCTCTTCTCCTCGGTTGCACCATTATATCTAATGTTTCGCCTGGATTCGCAAATTGCCGGAACCGCCATTTACGTAAATGCCGTTTGAGGTGCTCGTCTGACAGGGGTATACAAGGGGCTTATTCGGGCTCCTAGAAAGAAAGTGTCTACAGTAAAGCTGCAGAATTGACCAAAAGACGTGACCTTCCTCCCCAGAAAGTGCTTCGTCAGGCATGTTACTTGCGCCACTGTTAAAATCAGATGCAGTACGCTGCTCGATACTGATAGCGCGCAAAAACAACATCGGCGCTTCCTTTTTTTTTTTTGGGGGGGGGGGGGGGGGGGTATTATTTTGAAGGAATACTGGCACTGGAGTCACCAATTCTTAAAGCTTAGGTTAGTGCCCGACCATTTCCCATCAAATTACACTTAGAAAAGCAGAACCATCTCGGGGATAATGCAAGATGGCGGTCGACTCCGCCTACCCAGTCGAGCGTTACCGACAACGGGAGGCGATGTGCCATCCTGCTACTTTTTGCTTCGTCTGAGAAGTCGAACGAAATCATTTCGAAGACTACTCGCAATGCCAAGCAATCGTGGATGCTGTAAACTATACGATTACATTTTTGTGGTATACGGGCTAACGAGCCGCCGTGACGACCGCGAGCAGACGAAATGAATTTGGTTCTACGGCACGTGACTTGAACGATCGTTCAAGTTCAAGAGGATAGAGACACATCACCTGCCTTTCTGGTCGCTTCGGACGTATTTTACTCTATCTAGCTTCGGGGCTCTTGAAATTCCGACCGGTAAATGGTACCTCGCCGTCTTGTTTACGACAGTGTGCGACGTGAAACGCGAGTCAGAAGTTTTGCACGCTGCAGAACGTTTCAGCTGTTTAGTAATCGAGATAGCGCAGTCATCATCGTTAAAACGGTTGCTCGACTTCTCCGATTCGCTAAAACGTGTTCAAATTTTGCATACGTACGGTTTCACGGGAACGGAGCAGCTGCACCGTTCATGATTTCGGAACCGTGCGCTCTAAAAACGACTCACTAAAACTGTTCGTAATCGGTTATAGTCCAACCTGAAGAAGAGTCAGAAGAGTCGCTTTTCAAAACGTTGGGGACTTCAGACCAGTGGCGTAGCCGGAAAAAGAAATAGGGGGGGGGGTGCTCATGAAGCCTTAGCTCCCCCCCTCCCCTCCCCCAACCCTCCAATGAAAAAAAAATGTTCTGCGGATAGATATGTATGCTTCCAGCATGTCTACAGATAGTTCTTGTATGACCAATGTCACAGTACCATTATATACATTAAAAAGTAACTGTGTAAAAAAAAACTGAAAAGCTTGGCAGCTTTTTTGCCACAAATTATTCGCTTTCGACTGTTTGCAGTTTCCGTAATTTTTGGTAAGAAATTATATTTTTTGCCTCTTGTCCTTTCTGTAAAATGACAGACTTTCTGTTGTCCAGCCTAGTAAAAAAAAAAAGGTTTCTGTTATTGCAAATGTGAAACAAAAAGACAGAAAGAAAAGTTTCTGTAAAGAAGCGGCCGAGTGCCTTTCTGTTCTGAAAACTTGTGAAAAAAAAACATTTTTTCCATGTTGCAAGGAACGTTTTTATGTGCAATTCGTTGTATAGCGAACGAGCATACCTTCATAAAATAATTAATTTTAACTATGGGTTGGTTCACTAATTTAATGGTTTTTGCAAAAGTCATCTTACCCTGTTTATTAACCAAAAATGTTTGGGATGAGGGAATAACACAAGTCCTATTTTCTCACAGATAATGGAAAGGTTTTGTTGAATATTTATTTCAGGAAAAACGTTTCTTTTTTTAGTGTGTTTAATAATGCTTTGTTTATTTTAGATAATACAAGTATCTTTAGACTGTTTTATTTACTAAAAACTCGTGTTCTTAACGAATAACATGAGCCCTGTTTTTTAATCGATAATCTTGTCTGCGTTCTAATCTAACAGAACCGTTTGCTCGTTTTGACCAATGGTCTCCAGATAATCCCTGCTATACTATAAACGTGTTTTTTTTTCTTTTTTTTTACAATATATACAAAAAAGAAAAAAGTCTCACAATGTTCGCAGACTAGTCTTTTGTATAATGCTGTAGCGATGCGACCGTGACTTCATACTTTAATTAAAATTGACAATTACCGTTCGATGACCCTTGGTGACATAAACTGGGTACACCACTTTTTTGTTCTTCTAGGGAAACGATACCTCAGCTTTGGCCGTGTGCTGGGCACTGAATCTTCTCGGCCACAACGCCGACGCTCAGAGAAAGGCTCACGAGGAGCTCGACGAGATATTCGGCAGCAACCGTGACGGAGAAATCACCGCTGACGACCTGAAGAAAATGAAGTACCTGGAGTGCTGTCTGAAGGTTCGAACTCGTGTAACGATATTCTGCACGAGCCCGTTACGTGAAAATATGTAATGGGTTACAATTACAAATTACCGAGCCTCAAATGCAATGGATTACCGTTACAAATAACTTTCGCTGAAAAGTAACGAAATTGTTTTACGCGTTATATTACCAATTACTTCAGGTTAATTTTCCCGTACACTTATCGAGAAAAGAATAGAAAAAATATTAATGTTTTCAACAAAAAGAAAAGTGTTCCGCAACAGTACTTTCCATTTCTCATACGCCCGTATTATGGCAGTCCTCGTGAAAATAAAATGTTGTATTTAAGAGAAATATTGTAGGTGCACTCTGTTCACCTCTAAGCTGACGAGGCAGCGAAAGAAAGGTGCAACCAAGGCCGCCATCCTGCTAGCTTACGGCGACCGGAAATGATCCTCGGAATTCTCGCAGACGAACGCTCAGCGGTCTACCTACGTTACGAGATTCGAAGGAGCCGATCTACAAAAGCTCCCTTTCGAAACGGGCCTTTCGAGCGTGCACGCGCAACGTCTTCATTAGCTGCGGTTTCGTGCCTCTACCAAAAATTGGGTTGTGTGTATGTTTATACAGCCTAGAACTTGGTCTGCCTCCAAGGGCGACGAGTCTCCCAGCTGTAGCTGAGCAATTTAGCCAGTGCAGTACAACCGCTAGCCTGGGGTCTTTAACGTGCACCACGCAGTATAGTCGATACACGACCGCACGCCGCGGTACGATGCTCATCTACCGGGTGAAACAAGGAGATCGAAATGGGCAGGGGCGGGGATTGAACCCAGGATCCTGGGTTCTGCAGCGCGAGCTTTCGCTCCACGTGTCGTGCCTCTACCTTCGACGCACTGTCAGCTTATACTGAAAAATGCGTGGGCGCGATCGCTCATTTTTAAGCTTTGGTCCAGCGTGTGGTCGCTCACTCATATTGCTCCTGTTTCTCTATACTATGTTCATAATTTTTTTTAAGTATTGAGTAATCAAAGTAATCTGTTACCAATATTCGTAGCGAAATTACATTACAAATTAGTACCGAAACGAAAGTAACGTGGCAATTACAAAATTACTCGAAAAAGTAACGGATTACTTCCTAAGTCTGCCTATAATGTCTTCTCTTTTTTCTTCTGTTTACTCGATCTGTTCAGGAAGCCCTGCGGCTGTACCCGTCTTTTCCCGTAATCGGAAGGACGCTCGAAGAAGATCTCGTCATAGGTGAGCATATAAAGGCTGCTTCGCACATTTTCCGTCTTGACTGTGGCCGACCGGGTTACACACGACGGCTGATGACCGCTGACGACGAGAGAGCGTATACTGGAGCCGTCCATGATGCTCGGTGGCACGGTGCAACTGTTTTACTATACTCGCGTTCCCCTCAGGAACCGTAGTACAAAAAAAAAAAAAAGTAGTCCGGTTTTTTGCGGAACAATACTAATTTCCCCATTTATGTGGAGAATCTTATGTTATCAAGACGTGCACGTTTTAAACGCCAAAAGCATCGCTTTTTCCTCCGACACAACCGAATCTCGTAAGTACTACTTCGCGCGGCGCAAAAACAAAACGCAAAACTTCCGTTTTTTTTCTTTTTTTGTGACAATTAGTGTAGGCGTAAACGTATTTTCAGCCTGGTCATCCGCCGAGCTGCCTCCGTAGATTAACGTGATTGGTTTTCCCGAAGTGCTTTACAGGAAAATAGACGCACCGGTGTCTACCTATAAGACGCTGTTAAAGGGGCGATGCAACAATTTTTTATACTTTCCATAAATACAGCTTGGAATTATTTCTTGACATTTATAACCCGTAAAACACGCGTTGCTTTTTTTTTTTAATTTTCTACGCAATAACAATTGCAAAAAACGAACACCGTTTGCTTTTTTAACTTGCAGCCAGAAAAAAGCGGCCGCGCGATCTGGAGCCGATTATGTGCCGCCAGTGTTTTTAGGGATACTACAACGAAATTTCGGCGCTCATTTTTTGGTCTATATGTGTCCAAAAGAGCAGTATCACATGGAACATACCAATATCTTGTTAAAAAAGTCTCGAAAAGGAATTTTAAAACGAATTAAACGATTAGCAAAGAGCACCTGGTGGATGTCGCTAACGCCTCGTTTGTAATGCTCGTCTAGGAACCTTGAGAGCTAGTGACGGAAGTCGTCTCGCCTCCGGCCACGACGAGAGAAGGGGGTAAGGAGGAACTCCCCTCTTTCCGAGAATCCTTTTGTGTGTCGCAGAAGTCGCTATTGTCCCCTACAAGATTATAGAAGATTAACCCGTCACTCAAAATTCGTACAAAAGCCGCCGCTTCGGTGGCTGGACCGACTAGGCCATCCTCTCGACGTCAGCCTCGCCGTAGCTTTGCTCGTTTGAGACGACTTACGTCACGATTGCGCTGGGCCTTCTCCGAGCGCTTGCCAGAGTGGGCCGTTTATAACGAAAAATACAGCCACCAGGATCAAAATACAAACGGGCGATTGTCATTTACGGATATTGTGGATCATATTCAACCTATTTTTGAACACGACGGGAATATTTCAAATTTCGTTGAAGTATCCCTTTAACACAGCCACGCGTGGGGTTGGCAGAGCACAGGGTGCGCGCTGACTTACGCGAATTGTTCAGGTTAGGCTATTCCCGGCGTCATCCCGGCGATTGGGCACGAGCTACTAGCCGAATGCGTGTCGAGGCATTGATTGTCAAGAGCCAAAATCGAATGTCTACGCAGTTTTCGTGTCCACCGTATGAGCAGCATTTAAATATCCTTACAGCGGGAACCGGAAAGCTTGATGACGCACTCCTGGGGATCGCATTTTTGGCATTGTCCCCACAGCTCCGTCATCAAACTTTGCGAACGAGAGGATGAGAGAAAAAGGCCGCTGTTATCCTTGGAATCCCGCCGCGACGAAGACGCTTCTTGGTCAGTGGTGTTGCGTTCGAGTATTCTAGGATCCCACTAGTGACAGTAAGCTGGTGTAAAGTGAGAAACCTTCCTGTCCAATATCGTTACACACAGTGATTTCCCAACACCCCCCTCCCACAGGGGTGTAACCCCCCCCCCCCCCCTGGCTTTTCCGAAGTCACCCTCTTAATTCACAACGACTCCTCTATTCTCAACGCCCCCCCCCCCCCCCCCACCCTTAACCTCCCCTAAAATTTTACACACACCCCTCATTTCAATTCCTGGGGAAACCCCTGGTTGCACAGCCCCGGCCCAGTTCTGCTGTAACGGTCGCTTTCCATCGTGACAGTTCACGGACGTTTCAGCAACAAGGAAAGACGCCGAGACGACAATGACACCTACGTTCGCTAGCCTTTTTTTTTCTTTTTTTTGCTTGAATTTGTACGATTAGCCATTAGGATCGCGACGTCGGAGAGTATGACAGATGAGCTCAGTGCCACTAATTTGTTGCCACCTCGAGACCACAGTCGAAAGCGCGATCTAAGCACCGTAGAAGTTTACGACGACGTAGCATACGTTGAATGCTTCTATAGAAAGACCGTGAAATGATTTTTCAACCTCTTGCTCCTTAACCTTCAACTCAAAAGCGAAATGAGAAATCACGTGGTGGTCGCGACGCGCTTGGATACAGGCGCGATGACTCCGAACTCCCACCGTTTTTCTTTTTTAGAGCGCGAGCTCTTAGGCGCCCGTTTCCGGCTTGAGCGGCGTCGCCGTCGCCGTCGGCGTCGGCGTCGGCGTAACCGCGCGGTGCATGATGGGTAATTTTCCCGCTAAATCTAGCGGAAAATCTTCCCCGCTAAATCTAGCGGGAAATCTTCCCCGCTAAATCTAGTGGAAAATTTTCCCCGCTAAATCTAGCGGAAAATTTTCCCGCTAAATCTAGCGGAAAATTTTCCCCGCTAAATCTAGCGGGAAATTTTCCCCGCTAAATTTAGCGGGAAATCCCCCCTCCTCGAGGTCACGTGACCCCCAGGCCACGTGACCCCCTCTCCGAGGTCACGTGACCCCCCCGTGTGCCTTCCCCTCCTCCTCAAGAGCTGCGCTCTAATTCGGCGTTACAGGGAGTTGTAAACGGCTTTCACTTTTTTTTTAATTTAATCACACCGTGGAATTTGTCATTCGCAAGTGATGATAAATGCCGTCAGGGCACTCATTGGCCACGAACGCAAATCCAAATATTCGTCGACGAATTGATCGTTGACGAGCGCGTACGTCCGAGTGACGCCGTGTTTGGCGTCCAGTGCGCGAGCTGGGGTCGGCTGACGTGCTTTGGGTGTACCGCGGATGCATCGCAGTCAAAAGGCGGAGAGCTCTCGAAGGAAACGAAGTACGAAATAGTCCATTACATTCTCAACTTTTCGTACCGAAAATTAGGCTTCTGACTTTCTGCCCACTTTCCTTTTGACCCACCAAGCGACGCGCGATTAGTTAAATCCCAATATAAAATCATTTATCCCAAGCCCGAAATTCATTTCGTGGCGCCTTTAACGCAGCATGTTTTACCAACCGAATCCTACGAGAAAAACGTAATAAAAAATAAAAAAATAAAAAACGACACGAAAATTTCACGTCATATCGTTACTCTGAGACGTAGCGTGACCTCCTGATATCAGATGACACCGTGACGGTACATGACACGTAGACGTCGTGTGACGTCGCGCACGAACACCTTGCATGTGCCCTTTCAAAGCGTATTCTGTGCTAACCGTAGTGAATAAAGTCCGGCTACTCGCGGAGCCTTATGTAGGGAATGTAGATACATATGTATTTACATTCACTACATCTATATATAATTCGCTACACTACGTGGAGCTCTATGTAGTGAATTAAGATACATATGCGAGTGAAGTTTAGGTTACAGCTTTACCGTTATTTTATCCAGACGTACACGCTTCTCAACGCCAAAGCATTGTTTTCTTCCTCGGACAACCAAATCTCGTCAGAACTACTTCGTGCAGCGCAATAATAATGCCCGAAACTTCTTTTTAGAGCGGAGCTGTTAGGGGTTAGTTTCCCCAGTATCGTGCCCGTCAGCAAACAAATGATGACACCAAACTCTGGACAGCTACCGCCATCTGTGAGCGACGGCGGCAACCAGACAACCGGCTGCCGCTTGTCGCCGTCGCTCATAGATGGCGGCAACCTTTCGAGCCTTTCCAGAGCCGTTTATACTGAAGAGTTTGGCCTTTTTAAGGATATTTTGACAGTCTGGCAACCACAGCAGCGTAGTCTGACAACCGGGGGATGACTAATTCCGTCCGCCATTTTGTGGCTCTGACTCATAGGAACTCTATGCGATTTCTCAGGAATAAAGAAGAGAAAGAAGTAACGCCATTTTGTGTTATCGCGAAATCCGCTAGTTCTAGCGGGCAACAAGCTCCGCCCATTGGCCAAACTCTCTCAGTATAAACGGCTCTGGAGCCTTTCCACTCTGGCTTGCCGACTTGCGGCCGGCCATTACTTCATTCCCACCAATGTACAGCTTCGCTGGTCTTCCTTCTTCACCAAAAAAAAAAAAGGCTGAAAGTTTTTTTTTTCTCGGTGTGACGACGAGTGTAATAGTGTTTTTTTTTTCTTCTTTTCAGACGGCCAATTGGTACCAAAAGGTGTAACGTGCGTCATCGCCATATTCAGCATCCACCGAAACCCGAACCACTTCAAAGATCCCGACTCGTTCGTCCCGGAGCGGTTTATGACCGAGGAGATCAAACAGCGGCACCCGTTCAGCTACATCCCCTTTTCCAAGGGCCTTAGGGTTTGCATCGGTAAGCAAGCACTTTCCATTCAATCTGTCCATGCAACGCGTCCACTGGAAATGCGTCAGCGGAGTATCGGGTGTCGTTGTCGGAAATATCGAAACGATCTACTAAAACTCCCTATTGTAACCCTCTCATTCGTACTAAAAAATGCATTGTCTAAAAAATAAAATTGCGGGCCCATTTTTTTTAATTTCTGGTTCATAAAGGTACGCGCTGAGAACAAAGAAGTAAATCTTTGTTTTCAACATAAACAATGGAAAAAATTGTTTGCAGTTGTATATTGACCTATCGATCAACTGGTATACGTCTGATGTTAGATTCACATGATACGATCTTACTTGTAATTTGGAAATAACAACGCCACTCGTACGAAAAAACAAAAAAACACGTGGTGGCTGCGGTGTTTAACGTCACACTTGGAAAATCCCGAGCAAGAAAGCACCAAGTGAATCTTGCAATTTCGCAGCTGCGAGCTTTGCAGCCCCAGATTCAGCAGCCTGAGGATTCACGTGGTGCGATTTCGCAGTTAATTGCGACGTCGCTCGCGCGGCAGAAAAAGCTTGGCGGAGGCTGCGAGCTCAACGTCCCAACTCCGATATCACAAGGAAAATCGCACCATATACATCAGGCATAATAAACAAAAACACATTTCCGAAAAAAAAGTGGAAATCGCACGAAGTTTTGAATCCCAAAAAATAATTCCGCATCATTTTTTTATACGAGAGAAAAAAATTACACCATCTTCCCGATGGGAACCATGGGGTGATGCGGAGCATCGCGGATCGTAATTAATTTATTCCCTTCTTGACTGATTTCTTTTGGCCGGCCGGATTTGGGCTGCGGCGGACGCGAGCGGCCGAGAAACGCTAGCAGACGACAGCCGCAGAGTTGCGGGGAAAGCCCACCTCACTGGAAAGCCCTGGCGTGGCGCTGAAACCCGCGCGCCCAAAACTATCCTCCTTTCACTCTTGAATGAGAGGAGACTAGAGGAGGAGAGTTGCGCATGCGCGCGCGGTGTGAGTAGTAGCGAACGCACGCGAAGTGCATGCAGCTGGTAGAGAGAGAGAGCGGAGAGAGTAACGCGCAGCTGTTGGAGAGAGGGAAGGAGGAGAGTTGCGCATGCGTAGTGTGAGTGCGGACGACGCCGACGCCGTGGGACATAGACCCGAGCAAGAGATGCTCCGCATCTAAAAAAAAAAACGGTTTTTGCCTGGTATTTGAAGTGCGGAAATCTTTACATGTTCGACAAAATCTGCCGAAAATCGCATAGAATTTGGTATATACGAAAATCATTTCATGTGGTCTTTGATAAAGCAAGGTATCTGAAATTGCTGTACGCATAAACCGGGTGTTTCTGCGAATATTTTCAAAAATACTTTCAAATAGGGTGCTTGAAAAAGAAAATACTTTGTCGGGAACAAACTACCAGCAAACAAACATCGGGATTAAAAAACACGTTAAATAGCAAAATAATTACCAACAATATGCTAATTAACTTCTTAATTAGTGAGAGTTCCAATTAGAAACTTGCTGAGCGTCATCGAAAACCCCTAAATCAGTCAATGTTAGACTAATTTATTTTTCCGCCACCTGGATGAAATTTCATTTTTCTTCAAAGATAAATGTGCAGAAAAAGGTTTCCAAGTTATGAAACAACAGCTCGCTCGTTATCCTCTTAGAAACAAACCAGCAAAATGCTGAAAGCACCTAGGCAAGAGCTTGGCAGGAAACTGACAAAAACTGTTGGAAACCTTGTTGAAGTAAAGATGAGCACGCTGCACATTATGACGGTGGGTCCCCATGTTTTGTTATTTTCCAGCTGGGGTTACAAAGAGCTCTAGGGTTGCCCCGTATATAACTCATCTTCCTCTGAAATTAACTTACAAGCTAGCAATACTTTTTTCAACGTCATTCCAAACGCGACAGGCGCACGTCCCTGAATGTCTACCGCATGGCGCGTTTTTCTGCACGCGAAAACGCGACGCGCTATGAACGCTCGCGCGGAAGCTGACGCGGGGCCACCCGCATGCAGACAAGCCAAGCACCGCCGGCCACGCGATATCAGCGTTGAGATAACAGAATTCTCAACACGCGATGTAACTGCTCACGCAAATACTACAAAATAAGAGTTAAAGTAACAAATAAGTAAATAAAACGGGTTTTTGTGTCAAAAAGAACACTTTTTCAATTTTTATATGGCCAATAAAAATGTATTTGAACACTTTGAATTACGCTGAATACGAAACAGCGTACTGAGTCAGCCGCGTCGCGAGTGTTGTCTTGTTCGTGTTGCGTGCTTTCCTGCGCTGAAGTGCAAGTAAAGTTTACTTTAGTGAAACTCATCCAGGTCGAAACGGGCAGTGGGTGGGGTTCCGTCGGACGTAAAGGCCCGTTCACACTCTTGCGACCGACTTCGACCGAGAGAGACCAGATCTGTTAAAACTTCTTAAAATTTCATTCCTGGCGCCATCTATGCGGTGATCGTGGAACTGCATTTCACAAGAGCGACGGTTTTGCGGCATTTTCGAGGTCGAATGTGCGTAATACCTATGAGAAAGGCTCGTTTATAACGTTTCCAAAAGTTTTTCGAGACAAGAAAGAAAGGATAATGCGCGGGAGAAATAGAAAATATGCCGGATTGTCAAGTTTATACTGCAACCCGATAGATGGCGCCACTGTGTCCTCTGGTTTAAGAGGTTGTAAGGAACCAAGATTTAAGAGGTCGTAAGAGTGTGAACGGGCCTTAACTCGAAACCTCGGGGTAAAGTTACGTTGGACGTAACATTAATTTTTTTATTTTCAGTTCCGTCGGACGTAATTTTAATTTGCATAGTGGATTACGTCGGACGCAACTCGAATCTTAACATAAAGTTACGTCGGACGTAACTTTAATTTCTATTTCGGGTTCCGTCGGACGTAACGCTAGACACTGCGTTTCTGTTAAATCAAAAGGCACAAAACGCTTTTTGTTTCCTCGGTGTCATGAAAAAGACTGTCTAGATCTGTAGAAAAATTATCGTGTCCATAGGCAATGTATAATCTGCGCACCGTTGTGACAAAGCACGAACTATTCCCCCTTAGTAAAACACCATACGATAGAATTATACGATGACAAAGCATAATGTCGCTGACAGCTAAATTCCCTACGCAAGCAGCATGCACATGGTGCTTGTGGCACAAAAGCGGAAAGGGCACAGAAAACACATTCCTTGCACTTCCAGGATGGCACCTAAGGTATTCCAGACGTGTTTCTTCTTGACATTATTTTTATACCCCTTATCTGATAGGTCCCAAAGAATGGGGCGCTTCTCAACCTCGTCAATGAGCATTTCATTGAATGCACATTTGTCAACCATCGCGCGTGCAATCGGCTAATAAAAAGAAGCGCAGTCTAACCAGTCAAACCGCCAAAACCAGGAGCGGTTTTCTGTGCAGCATCATGTGACGGTTCGAGCGACTCTCATTGGGCGAGAGCCGCTTCGACGCCTCGGCGCGCGCGTCTTGTTCTGGGTCGGCTAGAAACCAACGCTCTCGCGAAAACGCGCGGCCGCGCGCAGGAAATGACGTCAATTTGACGCCGACGCGCCTGAATCGCGAGCAAAAACGCTCCATGCGGTCTACGCTTAACATCGCGAATTCACAACAAATTTACGAGCATGCCATTTTTCCTCATTGGGAAGTTCTGAAATTAACGTGCAGCTGTGGAATCCCTGCACCATGGCGAACTAAAACCGCAATGTCACGGCACAGCTTAATGCGTTCTTGTTGGATTAGTATAGGCCAAAACATACCCAGAGAAAAAGATGATGATGATGAGCGCAGTGACATTGCACTTGCGACTGATTGGCTCGTCAGCTCCTACAGCGTTGGTCGCGCTCCGACGCTCGCAAGCTTATGGAATGACTTGCACATTCCACGATGTCAGCTGTTCCGCCATTGTGCAGTGATTCCCACGTTCTAATGATCGGCACGTGACTTTCGAAAGGGTTGATTCTGGCGCGAAGCCCACGCCACCAAAATATGGAGCGCATCTATGGCGTATTGGGGCGTTTGTCGCCGCGATTTCGTGACAGTCGGCATCGGTCACTTAAATCATCATCATCATCATTTATAATCCTTGAAGGCCCTTACGGGCATTACACGAGGGAGTGGTACTTTTTCTAATGAATGTTTTCAACCAAACAATTTTCAACGCAAAATTAACACAGTAGACGAAGGAATTAGTTGGATAAAGCAGAAATGAAAGTGGAGAGGCGCAGCAAATTTATTTGTGTTAGTTATGGTAACAATCTTTTTTGGTCGTATGCTCTCATCGTTTATAGCCAAGGGTAAAGTTGAATTACTGTATGAAGTAGGTGACGCAAAAATAGGCTGCAATCTTAGAGGAGCGGTTAAAGGGAAGCGGGGGGGAGAGAGAGAGATCTACCACGGGGGTAAAAGCAGCGATTCACGAAGAGGCATGTTATGGTGAAAGATATGGTGAAGGAGAGAGAGACGGAAGACTCAGCACCTTTGTGTGAAGATTAGCAGTTCCGTGCAATCCACATATGCCTTGTTAATGGCCGAGTAATCAGGAAAAAATATGAAGCTGTATACCAAGCTAACAGTTAAATGATTAGCTAGTTGCTTTTATCCCTGGTGTTGCGGGTGAAAAGCTTGAGGGAACGGTTTGCGTTAGCTACTATATTATTGACGTGAGACGTCCATGAAAGGTCAGATGTTACATTAATATGATTGCAGTTCATAGATTTATATGAACTGCAAACGTTGATAGGGGAGACGCGAAAATAGTAAAAAAAATATCGAAGAAGAGCACAACGAGAAAACGAAAAGGAATTGCATTTATCGAAATTTAGGATCATCTGCCATTCACTGCACCATTGAATAATTTGTTTAAATATCTGTTTGCAAGGTATGGTGATCGTCGGGCGAGAGAATGGACCGTAGTCAGTAATCTGCAAACAAACGAACTGATGACGAGATGTGCTCAAGAATGTCATTAATGAAGATTAAAAATAGTAAAGGCCTGAGTACACTGCCCTGAGGGGACACCTGAGGTTACCGCGCACGAGGTTGATTGTAGAATTATTAATAGTGGTGTGCTGAGTGGCGGTTAGTCAAAATTAGGATATCCATTTTACAATACCGATTCTCGATTTTAAATTCGTTAAGTTTTAATATAAGACGTTGATGAGGGACCCTATCAAATGCTTTGGAAAAGTCGAGAAAAACGACGTCAGTCTGAATGTTTGTATATAAAGCCTGCGTGAATGTCATGAAGAAATGCCGTTAGTTTGGTCTCACAAGAGTATGCTTTCCGGAATCCATGTTGGTGATTCAAATGTAGGTTGCTATTTTCTAAGTAATTCAACATACTGGAGTAAAGTACGTATTCCATGAGCTTAGACGATACGCTAGTTAGGGAGATGGTGACGATAGTTTGTAATTAGGTGGCAGTCACCTGAGATTTGAAAACATTGGTCACGTTGCCAGTTTTCCAATCCCGCGGAAGTTCACAGAGACTAACTGGAAAAATTATGTCACAAAGGAAAGCTGCGGATGTGTGTTTTGTGTTTATTATAATCTTAGAATTGATTTGGTCATCCCCTGAGCTTGAAGACGGCTTCAAATTCTGGATTTCTTTCACGACGCCGGCATGTTCAATGATGATAGGCCCCATTGGAGTGTGTAAAAACTGGCGTGAGACGGGAATATTCAGGAGGTGTTTATCTGTGAAGAAGAAACTAAATAAATTATTAAGTGAAATAGCACTTTGGTGATAGGATAGATTATGCCCGCTGTCGTTAGTGAATTGTAGGGGAGGCGATGTAGAAGGATTCGCAATCTTTCAAAATTTATTTTGCGTGTTAATCAAAATGTTAGAGAGGTCCCAGAGTATCGCATTTAGTTTTTGCTTCATTTATAGCTGTTTTGTATGCTACTGCACGCTCGTGGTATTAGTCCCAGGCTTCTGGTGTGTCGCAACACTTAGCCCATCCATAAAGCCTTCTCTTTTGTTGGAGTGCTTATGAATGGTTTTGTTATACCAAGGATTGTTGTTATCAGAGGTGACACGAGTGAGTGGTATGAAATACACGAGCTCAATTAGTTTATCTTTGTACAGTGTCCAGTTAAGGTTGACGGATCTTTCCTCGAAACTGTTCGAGAACGCCTTGATGGGATACGATTATTCACTGCTGAAAGAACCACTTCCCCCTCTCCTTCCGACTCGATCAGTACGGTAAACATGAAAACCAAAATGTGGAGGAAACAATTCTAAATATCGATTTCAGGGTTTAGACACGTTTCAGTAAGAAAAACAAAATCCGCGTTGCATGTTTCAATCTGAGATTGCACATCTTCCCTTTTAGGTATAGGCCTTTTTCACAAGGGCGCCGCCATCTTGAATGGTCGTCACTTCCAGTATGGACGAAAACATTGTTTCGCCATCGCCATGCCAATAGAAGAAATTTAGGATATAAGCGTAACCGTCACACATTCTCTTTTTGCCTATCCTCTATTTTTTCTTTTTTATTATATACTTAGGTTGATACGTTTTATTATTTTTTAGCGTCGCCCATACCGGATACGCCTATTAAGTGACTGTGGATTTGCGTACAAGTAAAGGTCTTATGTTTGTGAACAGTACAGAATGCTCAACGGACACGTCGCAGATGCGTCTAACTCTGGACGGCAAAGCTTAATGAGGGTGTGGTGAAAAAAAAAGTAGTAGTCACGTTTTTATTTTATTAAATTTTTGTGCCGTATCAAATATAAAGCACCTGTCATCGATCTACAGCTTGCCGTGATCGAAGTCTATTGGACAAACCTTTTGATCTGGCAAATTCAAGCAGTTTGCGGCACGCGAGTCGGACATGGGCCGGGAGATCCTCACTTATATATTAAATGGCGTGTTTTTTAGTCTGGTACGCGGATGACAATACTTTCTTCTTTTAATGCGAAAGCATTAACTGTCTCATGGAGCGAGCTGACGTCATTAGTGTGAAGCGCGAAAACGGCACATAGTTTCCTTCGGTTCCATTGGCTGGCGCGCGTCGACGGGGCTCCCATTGGCCGCTATGCTCGTCAGTTTCCACGACCGGTCACCCCATGGCGCTGCGTGTCCATCAGCGCGGAGCGTCAAGGTCCGCAGGGGAGCACACGCGCCGACCGGCGACGAAAACCACGCAGCAGACGACAAAGGGAGCGGACGAGCGGCTTTGCATGCTTTCGCATTCACAACTCATAAGAAGTGCTTAAATGTACCTCAATCTTTTTCTTTTAATAAGGACAATTGAACAATAATTGGGAGACACTTCGTTCATCGTAAGAGCCCAAACGACGCGCCCTTTCAATTCCGGTGGGGTCAACACGAATGCAGAGTTTTTTCGGAACACAGTTCGACGACCAAACCTTCCGATTGATTCGAAGTCTCCTTAGATTTATCGGGGCGACCGAAAAATAACAGGTTTTATCGGCGGGACCTGCCCTCCGCGTCAGATAGATCAGGCGTATAGAGCTGTCGAAAATTGGAGGCCACAATTTTTTGAATGCATATATAATGGACGTAACATCCATTATATGCACTTAGCATATAAAACGCAAGATGGAGGCAACTTTTTTTTATATAGTTATTGTGCGCTACTTAGCTGTGTAACGCGTTCTGCGCGTGTGCTGTAGTAGATCAGTTAACCGGCATTTTTCGCCCGGGTGATATGGGCGCAGGAAAGGTCCATAGTGCAAACAAGCTAATCAAGATCAGACTTTTTCTTTTGATTGCGGAAAGAGGGTGATTTCTCTCATTCTCTCGTCTGAGGTGTTCCTATCTCTTTCCCGTATGCGTCGTCTGTGTTATGTCGCGCAGTTACTCGGAGCTGCAGATGTTTGCCAGGCGGCCACCTTTGCTGCCTTCCACGTCCATCCTACTACCGCGTGATGCGCGTTGAAGATCCGACGTGCGGACTGCCGGAATGACCTTCGGGGAGAGGGTTTTCGTAGCACCGGAGAGCGTCGAAAACTCCTCGCCTCCGACCGTCGTATTGCGTGGTCGGACGTCGGATCGGACGCTTTGTCGTACATGTGTTTCGCGCCTTACGCTGCCTAAACACGAACGTTAATTTTATTTTTATTTTTTTTTGGGGGGGGGGAGGGCGGTAGGGCGAAAGGGGAAATAAAAATTTCGCGAGATTTTTTTGTTGTTATTGTTAAAATGTTTATTGTAATTAAACTTTTTCTTCCCCTTTTCTTTTTTTTTTTTTTTAGGAGACAAATTCGCCATGGTGGAGATGAAACTGCTTTTGGCTAAGGTACTTCGCACGTTCGAGGTCGAATCTAGAATCCCGCTGGATCAACTCCGACTGACATACGAAATCGTTCTCAAGGACAAAGGCGGCAACAAAGTCTGGGTTCGAAGACGACCGGAGTTCCGCTCGGCTCTCGAAACGGCCGAGTCGTAGAACTCGACCGTGCGACAGATTCACGGATCTCCGGAGAAATTTCGGTGGTCGGCGATATGCCACAAAATTAATTGAACGCAAAAAAAAACTTATAGTGCTTGTTGTTTGTTTGTTTTTGGGATGCCTGTTTAATTTGCGGGTTTTGCGTGTGATTTTACTCCCTGGAATGCGCGGAAAAAATCTTAATGTTACTTTTGACATCCCCTTCATTTGCCGTTTCTAAATTTGAGATAATTAATAGTATGCCAACGGCGGAGCGAATCCCGTGTATCCCGAAAGTGTGGTCGGTTCGGGCGAAAGTGTGGCTAAAAAAACCGCCGGAACAGGCTTCAACTACAGTCGTCAACAACGGTACCATTATTTTTAATAAACAAAACAAGAGTGCGAATTATTTCTTTTTTCATTGTTGTTCTGCATGTTTTAGTTGATCACCCTAGCCTCGTGTCAGGTACCTGCATCTGTTTGCCGCGAGTAACACTGAAGGTTACTCCATCTTCGCGCCTGACAAGATGGTTAAACCCATGAATTGCTTACATTTTTTTAACGCCTTGTAGGTCTTCCCCGACTAATATTGAACTATGAATTGTGTTTTCTAAAAATGTATTTTTCGTATGTTTTATGAATCATTTGGTATTTACATTCCTTACTTGTTACCGAGTTTTATTGTCACTTCTTTCGTTAATTACACGAACTTAACTAGCTTCATAACCCGCACAGAATGCTGTATAACGATAATATTGAGCGGGTAACATCTCAAAATATGTAGCGCTTTTTCTGTGCAAAAATAAACAGATGTTGATGATGAGTTAAGTGAATCTATCATAGCCGACACAGTACCTACATCGCCAAGAGGTGAATATTGTGAGTGTGTGTGTGTGTGTGTGGGGGGGGGGGGGTACATGATATAGAAATAACATTTGTTTCGTTACTCAAATAGTGTAGATGAGAATACAAATACACGAGAAAAAAAAAAAGATGAAGTATGATTATATTGCACAAATATCGCAACACAAAACTGCAATACACACAAAACAATCACTGACCACTAATATTAAAGGGTGTTTAATAACATAGAGGAAAAACATGGCCTCGGGAGTTTCATTTTTGCATTTTTTGCATTTTTGCATTAGGACGCAGCATTAGCGCTGCTGCTGCTGGCGCGCGCGTCGCATGCGAGGGCTCCATTCCGCTCTCGTGAGGCTGAGCACGGCCGCTGGCTCACCCTCTCCCGGAGCGCGGGAGAGGGTGATGTAGCGGCCGTGCTCAGCCTCACGAGAGCGGAATGAGCCCTCGTGCATGGAACGCGCGCGCACCGGTAGCTGTGACAGCGCTGTAAAGCGCGTCCTATGGTAAAGATATAAACAACCGTTTAGAGTGCGTTGAATGACTGCCTTCATAGCTCTGTGGTTAGCGCGTCTGCCTGCTGATCAAAGGGTCAACGGTTCGAATCCCAGCCGGCGCCGGTCTTTTTTTATTTATTTATCGACCCGCGGCGTAAGAGGTTAGATAGCCAGATAGATAGATAGATAGATAGATAGATACATAGACGAAAAGTGCGTGAAGTATCCAAAGAATGCTATTCGCATTAAAAAATGGATCCCACACCGGGGCACGCATACACTTAAGATTGGCCTGACACTGATCGTGTAGAACAATTCCTAAAGGTGTCATGAAACGATATTGGGTTGGAATGTTTATGATTTTGCTGAGGCGTACTGGTCCTATTCTGGCCAAGTATACTCGTACAGGCCGCCACTGATTTAGAAGCTTTTTCTGTCGTGGTGAAATCGCGAGGATAAACGGGGACTATTTCTTTCAGTCTTACCTTCAGCTTGATGACATAATTGCAGGACCGAAACCGCCCGCCTGTCGACAGTCGAGCGCGGCTCATGGATAGGACACGAGAACTGCGTGAGCACTCGACTTCGGCTCGTAACAACCAATGCCTCGGCTGACTCTCGGGTGATGGCTCGAGTCCAAACACTGCGGTGATGAGGATAGCTGAACTCAATGCCTGGAGCTCAGCACGCGTTTTCTACTTCCAACCCTAGCGCGTGGATGTGATTAACGTTGGTGGCACTGATCTCCACTAGAGGGGGCTGGATGGCGCTTTGAGCAAACAGGTATGAAGCCACCGGAAGTAAGTGGCTTGTCCCGGAAGTGAGCGCTTGGCAGGCTTTGTAACCCTTCCGAGTGGTGGTTCGAAAAGCGTCGAGGGCGTTAGATTTTCGCTTGTTCCTTCCAGGGAGCCTGCTTGTTCCGCAGTAAGAGCGCATGCAGACCGGAGAAGTATCATAGGAAGCCATTCAAGGTAAACATTTTGAGATTCTAGTTGATCAAGTGTGAATATGTCCCACATTGAAAGGACTCGTTCTCGGAATTTCATCCAGAACGGGAGTAATAAAATCCAATCAAAGACACAAACAAGTATGGTCCAAAATATTGACTGAATGCAATAGGAAGCCCAGCGCACGCCCGACTTCCGGGACAAGCATCGAACTTCCGGTGGCTTCACTTGCGCCAGGCTCGGAGAGCAGCTAAGCGCTATCCAGCCCCCTATAGTAGAGATCAGTGGTTGGTGGCATAGGATAGGCGCCAGGCCACGTGGCCGCTTGGCCCGGCTCCGAGTTGAGGGGATGAACGATGCTCATATTTCTCGAATTTGTTTTGCGACAGCCATTGTCTAGAAAGAATATGTAAGGCAAGTTTATTCAGTTATTAGCGTTAGGGAGTGATTCTAAGTAGTATTTAGAGAAAGTAGAAAAATCGTTTCATGGCTCCATAGCACCATCTATTTTATTCTTCTCGTCGTTTCATGGCTTCTTTAATGTTTGATGGGTCCTCTTTGAAATTCCGTTTGATGAAATTTAAAACGCGGTTGGCTTTAATTGTTATTGCATCTATGTGTTTAGCCCAGGAGAGATCGTTGCTAAAATAAACACGCAGATATTTGACATCAGTAACCTCCTCCAGGGCAACACCATCCAGCTCATATTTCGATAAGAATCGGTGCCTTTCGTTTCGTGAATCTAACATAATTGCATTAACTATATTTAGAAACATTTCTCATTAGTCACACTACACCATTACTTTCTCGAGGTCTAAATAAAGTGAAAGATAATCCTTTCTGTTTTTTACTTTGTTTATAAATAACACAATCATCTTCGTAGAGATATATACTACGGTTCCCGGACATTTCATCGAACGCCGTTTCGTCGAACGCCGTTTCATCGAAAAAATGGACGTTTCATCGAACGCCGTTTCATCGAACGCCGTTTCATCGAATCGCTGACGGCCGTTTCATCGAATGTCTTTTATATAAAAAGTGTGAAAGATGCTCTTTTATGCACGGATCGAGTGCATTTTCGTGTCATTCACCCATTTCATCGTCAGGTTTTTTAATGTCCAAACTTGTAGCTGTTACAATTTATTTTGATGCAAGTAACCCATGAGGATATTTTTACCGATTTTTATGTTTGTTTCGCATACTGTGCTTATCACTTCACCCCTCTGTATTACCCGATGGGGCTTGAGGGGATTGTAACAAATAAATAAAAAGTCGCACTCCCGGTAAGAGCGCACTCCAACTCATGGAGGCCAGAAGGCGACTTAGGTTTTGCGGAGGCGCAACAACTTTAGCCATGTGAGCCTCCTAGCCTCTCATGTTTTTCTATTGATAGTTTTTTTTACTGCCGGAAGCTTGCAGTAGCTAAAGCTGATGTGCTATTTATGAAACTACAACGAAACATCGTTTTTTTAGTTCTAAGACTAAGTCAAAAGTAAGTACGTCACTTCAAATTTTATTTGAAAACTTTCGGGGGTTCATGTGTTCGTGCGACAGCCATTCACCGTTTCAAATGATGAGCAATTGCTCTCAAAAAGTCCCCCACAGCCATGCTCCGTCGGTTCTCATGAAAAAGGCGCACCTTCTCATTTCTTGCCGCTATGGCCTTCTTCTGGCGAGGAGGCTCTTGGGAACTCAGCATCGCCTTTAGCTTGTCTTCCGTCAGTTGATGTTCTGCGGCGATGCAAGTAAAAACTTCAAGAACCCGGGATGGGCACCTCCGACCAGCTTCAGGAAGCGAGAATGCCACCCCGGCGTTCGATAAGACGGCGTTCGATAAAACGGCGTTCGATGAAACGGCTTCGATGAAACGGTGTTCGATGAAACGGCGTTCGATGAAACGGCATTCGATGAAACGGCTTCGATGAAACGGCGTTCGACGGAACGGCGTTCGATGAAATGTCCGGTCCCAATATACTACATGTTCACTTATGTGCTATATCACTGATATATAAATTATAATATATATATTTAAAAAAATTGTCCCAGGTACGACATGCGGAGAATTTCGACCATTAATAACTACACATTTTGTACGATTT
This sequence comes from Ixodes ricinus, assembly GCA_037355805.1. Lineage (NCBI taxonomy): Eukaryota > Metazoa > Arthropoda > Arachnida > Ixodida > Ixodidae > Ixodes > Ixodes ricinus. The sequence goes on along the minus strand of JAZHYW010024579.1, from coordinate 133,261 downwards.
CTTAAGTAATCTTTTATCCCTTCAACAAGATGGTCAGATAGGCCCAGGAGCGACAGTTTGAATGAATGTGACACCTTATCAAACGCTTTTTGAAAATCTAGACGCAAGCAATGAACCTACACGTTTCTTTCTTTTTTATCCAATGAGTGTGAGCTGTGTGGTGTAGGACAATCCAGACCGAAAACCGTGCTGGAACTGGGAAAATAATGATTGGACTTAAGATGATTAGACACATTTGCATATATTATATGGTCAAGTAATTTTGAACAAAGACCAATTGAGGAGATGGGCCTATAATTAGAAACGAAGCTCAGCTTTATGAACGGGTACACTGGCGGCCGTTCTCCATTCTGATGGCAGCCTGCTAGGAAAGATCAACTCGTTAAAAAGTAACTAGGAAGGAATAATCGCTGAAGAACGCAATTTTAGGGTATGGTTTGGTATGTCATCATAGTCCCTGTGGCTGAATGAGACTTCAGATCACGAAGTATGTACCCCGTTATCTTCTGGGACGAACTCGGGCATTGCGTAGATTGGTCTCGAAAGATAATCTCATAATTGCTAAAAATTACTGCAATGCCCACAAATTCATTCTTGCCTTATTTCCAAAAAATCTATACACGAACTCAACTCCCTACGTCACGCCGCGGTGGTGGCGCGTCGGGCGCACTTCCGGTCTGGGGCGGTGGGCAGAAGTCACCGTGCAAGACATGCATTCCTGTGTTCTTTTGAAAGAAACCAGACAAAAAACCTGCCTTCTCGTCAAAATGCTGTGACGGGGGCTGTACCAAGAGAGTCTGGAAAGGTTTGAAGATCAGTTTTATGTGTTTCTGCCACTTCCATTCGCCCGGGAACGTGGATAGTAGCCGTGAAAAGGGCAAACCGGACGCTGTCGAACTACGATTGCTTGTACGGGCAACACTTTGTGGACGCCAGATGTATTTGTTTTGTTTCAACATGAATGAGAGAAAACCGCCAAGTTGTCCGGACCACCCACGGGTTCAGTGTTTTTCAAATTCACAAGGCCGCCTGATCGTTCGAACTTTCGTCCGCTCTTTCAGACTTGTCTGCTTTTTGTCGTCTGCTCTTTCAGACTGTCTGCTTTTTGTCGTCAGCTCGTTCAAACGACAGCGGCCGGTAAACCAACCGTTGACCCGGTAATTGCGATAAGAACTAAGTGCAGGCCTCAAAACACTTTTGAAGGTTGGTTGGGGTAAGTAGGCTAAGTGTAAACAAAAGATACAATATGTTGTTCATTGTTACCAGTGGCCATCAGCGACTTGTAATGCCCGATTCTACTTGCGGTTTTCAGTATCGACGTCCACCATTTCAGCTACGGTCCACGCTTTTGCAGCCCGAGCGACGTCGCGACTGAAAATAGCGAGCAGAATCTCATCGTGGGAGTCAGGCTGTAGCGCCCATTTTGCGGCGTCTACGTGAAATGAATCGCCGCTCGTCACATTATTCACGCAAAGTTTTGCCTCGTTAATTTTGCCGAAGCCGCTCAAGTAGTCATAGATTGTTAGGAGGACGTAGAATCAACAATTCCAACGCGAAAAAGAGCACGGGGACTTCCACCGACGCCGACAACAACGCAATTCTATGGTTTGTTTATGGGCGACGGCGGGCTTCTTGCCCACCGTCCACAGCGCATGCGCGGCGCCGGTGGCGTCCGCTAGGGGCGCTCCGGTTTGTTTGTAAAGAAAGCATTTATGATAATTCTAGGGGAAGCTCATTGTTGTTTGAGGCAAGGACAGGTGTTTTGCGAACCAGAACATACAGAGCGAAGTACCAGGAAATGGATACAGTGTGCGCTGCTTGTGGAGAGGTGGACGAGACGGCTGAGCACTTGATACTCTACTGTAAAGGGCTTCACCCTATGCCTGCCGAAGACAACATAGATTTAATAAAGTCATTGGGTTTTAGAGACAGCGAAGGAAAAGTGGATTACAAGACAGTAGAGATTACCAAGCAAAGATTAAGTGAATGGTGGCAGAAAGCACGAGAAAACTAGATATTTTCTTATTAACTGATGACAAGGGAGTTTTATAGCCTCACTTTCTGTTCAGTGTGGAGTGTATATAGTTTTCACATTTAAATATTCTAAGCTTAAATGGTAAGACAAATTGGCTAGGTGGCGTAAGCTACCGCCCGATCCAAAGGGCTCAGCCGTATTCATCTATCCATCCATCCATCCAAACATGAGTTGGTGTATATAGGGCTTGCACATGACGTCATTTCCGATGACCTCCAGAGAAAAGGGAAGGAACTCCCCTCTTGTCAGGAGCCTCCTTTGTGCCTCCCGGATTTGCACAGGCGTCGCTATTCTCCTCCCGGAAGATTATAGAAGATTAACCTGTCACTCAAAATTCTTACAAAAGCAGCTTCTCTCTCCTCCTCTTTTATGGTGTTCAAGTATGCGATGTGACGTCAGTGCAAGGAGACACGAATTCATCTCTGTGACGTCACGGCGCGGTGGTGGCGCGTCGGTCGCACTTCCGGTCTGGGGCTGTGGGCAGAAGTCCCCATGCCAGACGTGTATTCCTGCGTTGTTTTGAAGGGAACCAGACAAAAACCTGCCTTCTCGTCAAAACGCCGCGACTGGGGCCGTACCGAAAGTGTCGAGAAAGGTTTGAAGGTCAGTTTTCACGTGCTCGGTTCGTCCGAGTAATCAGGCTAGGAAAAGGGAAAAGCAGACGCCGTCGGACAACGATTGCTTGGGCGGGAAGCACTTTGGGTTGAATTCACGGATACTTGCGGTCATCAGATTTATTTGTTTTGTTCCAACATGAACGCCAGAAAACCGTCAAGTTGTGCGGACCACCTGCGGACTGCGTTCAGTGCGTCTTCAAGTTCAAACGGCCGCCTGATTGTTCGAACTGTCGTCTGCTCTTTCAAACGTTTCTGCTTGTCGTCTGCTCTCTTAGACGACGCCGGTCCGCAGACCAAATGTTGGCCCGGTACTTGCGATAAGAAGCAAGTGCGGGCCTCAAAAGACTTAAATTTGAAGGTTGGTAGGCAGGCTCGATGTAAACAGTAGATACAAGGAGATGTTGATCATTGTTACCAGTGACCATCACCGACTTGTCATGCCTAATTCAGTTGGTCCGATTCTGCTTGCGATTTTTAGTATCGACGTCGACCAACTCAGCTAAGGTTCACGCTTTTGCAGCCCGAGCGGCGTCGCGACTGAGAATTCCGAGCGAAATCTCGTCATGCAAATCAGTCTTTAGCGTACATTCTGCGGCGTCCACGCGGAATGAATCGCCACATGTCACATTAGGGAGTTGTAGATCGTTTTTCTCCTCCGCTACGGTATCCCCGAAGAAAACGCCGCAGCTGCGCATGCGCGCCGCCAGCCTTCTCTGCATAGTTCAAGGTCTTGTGGCGGATTACGGAGCGCTATCCGGGTGCTTAGCGGGCTGCGGAAACGGTCTACTACAATTCCCTATTATTCACGCGAAGTTTTGCGGTTTAACGAGCCTTGGTAATTTCCGCTGACGCCACTAAGATAGTCAGACATCGCCAGGAAGACATAGAACCAACAATTCGAACGCGAAAAGGGCAGGGGGACTAACACTGACGCCGACAACATCGCATTTCAATGGTGTGTTTATGGGCGACGGCGAGGCTTCTTGCCCACACCCCTATCGCGCATGCGCGGCGCCGGAGGCGTCCGCTAGGGGCGCTCCGGTTTGTTTGTAAACTTGAGTTGGTGTATACCGTCCATCCCATAGTTATTATAATGTACGCTAGAGGTTCAACTGGCGCTAGTGTCTATGCGACTTCCGTGACGCAAATTGAAGCAGACAGCAACCAGTCTACTTTTGCGGTGCTCCTGTGCATTCCTATGGGAAAACGCGCGTGCATTTTGTCTCTTCGCCGGAAAATAACACGGAACACTTTGGTTATTTGGGTCGTACCGAATAGTATGTACCTTGATTAACATTGTAAAAGTGTAATTGCTTTAGTTAGCGCATTTTTCTTCATCAGTGAACGATGTTTAACTTCGCTACATTTCAGTCCCAAACATGTGTTCCGCAGCAGGTGTGTAAAAACAAGCGACGATTCAAAGCAAAATAACAATCGAAAGGAATATAGAGTGTGTTCAAGGTTCGCCAGCATTCCGGTGACGCTTATATATTGCTAATATGCCAGTCCTGTCACTATATGAAAATGACCCCGTCGTGCACTTTGAGCGGATAAAAACATTCAAAACGTAAACAATAAAGTACGTGGGCTATGAAAGGTGTCTCTTCGTATTGTTTTCTCTGCCGGGCAGCTTTCATGCATGCAGACACTTGTTCTCAAAGATTTCGAGCGTGCGGGTGATGTTTTGAACGTAGAACAAGCATCTTCGCACAGAGCAGAAAGAATAAAGCGGTACTTACTTATTTAAAATCGGAATATATTACGTGGCCTTCAATTTATTTTGATCGTACATGCACGGGTAGTTACTGATCCAGTGTTACTGCGTAGTTCTTGCCGTCTCTCTTGGTTTCCAGATGTCCTTCGTTCGTTTGGCACGTATATCCCTCATGCTGAAAAGCGCCGACGTCGTGTTCGCGCTAACAGTGTCCGACAGTGCACATAAATACACGTACGAAGCCGTTTTAGCACCGTTTTTAATGCAATGAATTTGAAAGAAAAACGCCGTAACTGACCAATTATTTCGTCTGCCTGACTGAGAAATGTTCCAAGCTACCTAGTACGTACGAATTATTCGGGATATTTGCTCTTATGATCGAGCGCAGGGAGAAAATGCACTCACTTTTTCCCATAGAAATGCATTACCGGAAGTCAATTTTCGACTGGTTGCTGTCTGCTTCAATTTGCGTCAGCACACTAGCGCCACTTGAACCTCTAGCGTACATTATAATAACTCTATGGTCCATCCTTCACCCCACCCGCATCCCCGTCAGATCCCCAGAGGGGATGCCTTCCGGCTGAACGGGGGAGATTGGACTCTCCTGTTATGCCTCCCTGCATGTTCACATTCATGACCTCATATCCGTTCTTAGAGCTCAATCTCTTGATGGTCCTGTTAGCCTCCTGGACTGCCCTCTCTGTACCTACTCCTTGGCCCCTGACCACCGGGACGGTGCACATTACAATGTGCACTATCCCAGAGGTTATGGCCCTCAACTGCTTCACACCCTCCTCGATGTGTGTGGCCACCAGATCCCTTCCCCTTCTACCTAGGACATCATTCATTCAATCCTGCAACGAGCTCATTGTTGCCATTAGAGAGGCAGCCAGCGATTAGGAGGTGGGCACGTAAACTTCAAATTCGTTTTCTCGAAGGAAAATAATTCTTCCGATTAGATATTTTGTAGACATACTCAGTGGTGGATATATAGTGCAGGTGATAATTTTATAAAAATCGATGACCATCAATATTTCGCCGGAACTGTCCTTTAACGTCCGCCATATTTAGGGCATTGCTCCCTTTGCAACGCGCGTGATTCGATCAGAGTTCATGCTGAATGGTGATCACGGAGCGCTCGCGTCAAATACATTTGGACTCGAGTACGCGCCGAACACTGACGCAGCTCTCCGTGCCCCATACGTGCTCAAAGTGCATGCCCAAAATATGTCGGCCTCGGAGCAGCTACGGAAGGGCGTGCACCACGGGATGTCAAATTAAAATGGCTAAAAGAGTGAGTCTAAAAAATGGTACCTTCTACAAAGTTTTAAATCATGCAAGATACCGAAGGCGAAACTATGTATGCAAGCTTATTCCGACCCCACAAAAATATCCATGAAATAGAAAGTAATTCTGTATTTTCATGAACGTTACCACCTTGGGGTAATTCATTACGTTACTAAATTGCCTATGCCAAGAAGTAATAAATTAAATTACTCAGTACTGCAAAAAGTAATTTAATTACCGTAATTTTATTCGCCACTTATGCCCCTGCGTAAAATAAGAAACGAAAGTACATGCTAAGCGGTTACAAAGTAAGGGGTAAACTTACGGGACCTACCACGTCGGCAAATTTGTGCTTTGGTGCACAAGTCACTAGTACAATGTGATGAGTCATCAGCGTTCTCTTTCATTGTCCCCAGCGCCATTTCTAAACCCGTCACCGCACGCGTTGCATTCTGGGAACCCGTGGGCCTGGGGCGGAGCGCGTATGAATTTTGCTTCCCACCGATTCTCACAATGCATAACATGGTATTACGTCGCAATGAGGCGCTTCAAGTTTTAGAATTAGTCTATTTCTCCAAAATACAGCGTCTATATCTCTCCTCCCCTGCTCAAAAAATAAAAGCAGGCACATATGTGTGCCACTATACTATTCACTAAAAATGCACCATCTAGCTACACAACCAGAATCTCCTAAACCACCTATAATATATATATATATATATATATATACACACACACACACACATTTCTGAGGCTCGGGGTGCCTTCGAGGGCTAATGCGTCACCGAGACCGTCCCATAGAAAAAAATAGCGATGAAGATCCCAACAATATCTCCAGTGCAGAAATAATCAAGTCTCCAGGTTGGTGTTTGGCCGGCAGCTTTACGACATTTGAGTCATCATCGTCTGCAATGTGGAGCCTCACTGCGCATGCGTGAGACGTTCGTGCCTCCGCAGCAAGTCTGCGCGCGCAAACCGCTCGTAGCACAGTGTGCACACAAAGGGCCGCTCGCCCGTGTGTTTACGCGTGTGGCGCGTCAAGTTGGGCTTGTGCGCAAACGCGCACGGGCAGAACTGGCACTTGAAGGGGCGCTCCCCGAGTGCCTCCTCATGTGCACCGTGAGGATGCTCCTGACGGCGAACGATTTGCCACAGAAAGTGCAGACGAAGCCCCGTTGCTGTGGCACATAGGTCTCGTTCTGCGAGAACTCTGCCAGTCCTCCCTGCGACGGCTGTGGCAGGTGGAATGCGTCCCGGTCCCCTGTGGTGTATTCTGCAAGCAAGGATGGGACGAGACGGACTTTTGAGGGAATCGAAAAGGGCTACCTTGACGCGCTTTTATGAGGTGTCAGGTTCAAAGCATGGGCTCCGTAGTTTAGGCAAGACGTAACGCAGCACGGAGAGAATGAAAAGAAAAAAGTTCTGGTCATGAGATAAGATGGCACAATAGAATTAATCCTCCTGTATATCGAAGTAAGGTTGTAGTGTAATTCTGTAAACCCCTTTCTATGTTCCCCTGAAGCAATAAATCTAGATTCACTAATACGCTGAAATCTTTGTGGTCCTTAAACGTCTTTTTACGTGACCTGTGCAACAAATAACGTGAAGCGGGAATGTTCTGGTACGTTTCCTTTTGGTGCATTGTAGCATTTAGCTCTGAATAATCGACTATAGCCCCCATCAAGACATTGTTTAGGAACATTAAACTCTTACAAGTCACACTGTTAAAGCATATATATCGCTTTCTGTTTGTCCAAAGGAGCCATAGGTAATACACACTTGCACTAACTTAAGGATGAAAAATTACCCTATGATCTGTTCAAGAGCTGTCAAAAGCATAAAATGGTCTATAGAAGACATTTGGCGTGTGCACACATCTGGCTTCTTCAGACACCTCCTTGTCCACACCTTAACTTCACACAATATAAAAGCCGTCACTGTTCAAAAGCGAGGGTAATTAACGTATAAAAGAAACAATATTCAATATGTATTACATTAGTATTTGCTATTTGGATTAGTGTGCCTTACATGATGGTCTTCCCACCCTCCTCTATTTTGTCTACGTGTTACAATGTTGCCTTATACTATGCACATTATTTACATTACGCCCAATATCATTTGTGATTTCTTATACTTCTATGTTCTAAGTAAGTAAGTAACATAAAAGCCTGGAAGACACTGATAGTGTTATCTTATGCAACATGCACATCATTTGATGAGGGTAGAATGTACCAAGTGAACATAACCAGTACAGAAAACGATAGAACAGTACTATGAAGCAAAAGGGAACACTGTTATGTCGAGTTCCACTACAGTGACAAACGGAAACAACCGACATTGACATGCACGTGATCGAGGCTCGTTCGTGTCGGTTGTCTTTGTTTGTGGCTCTAGTAGAACTCCGACATTAGAATTGCATACATTCATGATCACTTCTGATGGCCTAGGCCAACTGACTGGAGAACATACATTCCCAATAATTTATGATAGCCTTAGCCTGACAGGTTGAAGACCTCTTTGTCATCTCGAGACAAACAACCACATCCCTGTACAAGGCATGCAAGATGAGATTTGTGGTATTTAGCCTTAAAAGTCGGTAGACAAGGCAACTGCTTTGTGTGTACAAAAAATATTGGCAGACTTGCAGTACCAGACAGACGTTCTGCAATAATGCCCACAAAACTGAACTGGATTAGCTCATTTATTTGTGCCAAGATTTCACAGTCAAAAATCCGATCGCCGTGACCAGATGCCTCTACAAAAAGAGTCGGTCCTCGAATGTCCTCTGGGAGCAAAACACAACAGGCCTGTTGCCTAACCCCAAATGATGATGAGCATTGAACAAGGGCAGAATCAATAAAAGGTATACGTGGGGGCCGACTGAAATTGCCCAACAAGAGTCAGGCTATAAATAGATTATAAATATATGCATATCATAAGGAAAAAAAAAACACTTTGGCATAAGTTGAAATATATGACAGTACACACATCTAGGACGCAACACAGGCCAATTCATTTCATCGTACTGTCGATTATTTGAACCATATAAATCAGTTAATTCAATATACTCGCTGTCACTCTTAGAAAAAAGCTAGTTTCGCATATACTAGTTCATACACCATGCTAACTAGTTTTTACAATGTTTGACTATCATAGAAAAACAAATATGCTTTTTTCTATTTGAAATGCATACTTCTTGACATAACAAATAACTGATCTTGTATGCACACATGGGTACCTTAACTCACCGCATAAAGGGGAAAACTAGTACAGTGATGAGAACCGGCAATTGACCTTTTGTAGCAGGTTCTGTAGCAGGCAAAACATTGGTTTGGAGTAAATACTGATCCTTTTGGAGCAGATGCCGACATCTGTTAGCAGATCCCTTGAAAATGAAAAAGTGATTGCACTGCTAAATAAGTTCATCTTTGATAATGACCAAGGGTTCCTCTTTGATACTGGAGAATATTACTTATTAGCTTTTGTAATAAGAATAGATGGGGTGCCAAAGGAACACAGAGCATTCTTTTTAGAAACAAGGCTCTAGTCAGAGAAGGTTCTATTTACAGTGGGTACTAAAAAATTGATGAAAAATAAATCGTAGTGCAACACTTCAGTTGGGATAAAGCTTCTCGCCACTCGCACTTTTACAGCCGGTAATTTATTTAGCCTGTATACATAAGTTCTGTCAAATGCCTGCAAAACCAGATCGTCTATCAACAAAAATGCATCCCCCAAGTTTTATGAACCTACCAAACGCAATACTTAAATATTATGACCTGCCAAAATAACCACCCTCAAATCTTATGAAAAGATACACATGTACAAGTGACACTGCTCCTTAGCGGTGTTGGAACCGGAGTGAAATTAAAGTTCACTGTTCTTTCGATCGACAGCTGCGCGGGTACAACCTTGATTATCGTTTATTCAAATCTAGACCCGCATTTTCTTTTTCTTGGCACAGATCTTTTATTAAATTGTAGACCAACTTACTACCAAGACAAAAAAAAAAAATAGACCAGGAATAGTACTGAGCATAATTACAGATACTATCGTGCTAACCCAGGCACTCACCCATGTGAGCCGCTGCACCTAGCGCTCCGGTGCAAAGCGGTGAAGCTCGACACGCGCGCGCTGGTGAGAGGCAGCACAGAGGCATGTGGCAGACACGATAATTAAGTGATCTCATCAGGAGTACAAGACCCTGGTTCTGTCTTATGACAGTAGCCACCACCCTACAATTTGGCAATGTTTCCTCCCAACTTTTAGCTCCTCGCATCGCCGACGTAGTTTGGAAATTGAGACAATGTCGTCAATCCATTTTCCAGCACATCAAACAACCGAGCGCGGTTGACGAGCGATTTCAATACTTCGTTTCACCTTAATTTAAAGCACAGCCACTGCTACGAGCCAATGGGACCAACCGGCATCAAAGTGCGACATTATATGGCATTCGTCTATCTTTCTGTGCGTGGTCTTTCATAGACTAAATGAATCAAGTGCAGTGAATGTTCCGTGACTTGCGCTTTTAGTATGTGTTTGTGGTTGTATGTATTCCAACCTTTGACTGTAGTGTGACTTAAGATAAAACAAACTATATGGTGAGTCGAGGTGCTCTGAAATACATATTCGTACCATTTTCCTTTCCTCCTACTTCTCTAAATATTAGAGTTGACTAATAATAATTCTTATTTATTTTTTGCTTTGCCCATCTCAGTGCAGGTGTGGTGCAATTCTTAGCAAAAATGGCACTTTGGCACAAGATGTAACATACTTTCGTTCACAGCACAATTTAACGCAAACGGTGCATCACTTTTATCACTGCTTGTAATGCTCTGTGACGAGCTGAACATCTTTTTATGTGGTTCTAGGGGTGAAAACAAGCATAGGCATGCTGTAATTTTCCACTAATCTGAAACTAGGTCACATACATAAAATCTTGAAATTCCAGTGTGCACAATTATTAGGGTTTATTTTGTCAAAACAATCGTTGTATTAGAGCAAAGCTAGAGGGAGTGGCATTCTTACTATCCATTAGTTCCGTGAAAAATACACACCTGCAGCACAAATGGTCATAAAATATTGACTGTTACTGTTCTTGTTTTTTATAATCACATACAGTGAAATTGCAAAGTCTGCCACCTAATTTCATTCTTGTGAAAAATTACAACTCGCATGTCAAGAAACAGATTTATGCGGTCCACCAAATGGAACAACCAATAGAAAAAATTACACCGCATTTTCACAAAAAATAATAAGATAGTAGAAACAAAAAAACAGAGAACAGGGAATGAGTAAAAATTTTAGGAGTCTTAGCATAGGTAATCTCTTAGTATGCATTAACAAGTCTGCTTTGGAAGATCTAATATGCAAATCTTAAAACATCCCGACCGACATGGCATCAAAATGCTAAGCATGGAAAAATCAATCTGTGACCGATCAATTTCACTACAGATAAAATCATCAATGAGTTTTGTTGCCAACAAAGTCAAATCAAACACACTTCTTTACACAAGCTAGGTAACTGCAAAACAACCGCAATGGCAATAATGTTTTAAGGATACAAAATTATGTCGTCAAAATGCTCAAAACCTTCGAGACTTGCTATGCTGTATGAGCAGCAATGAAAATGCATATTGTCACAATTTTCACACTTTTTCTTGAATGCCTTTAGTTTTTGTTGCACACAACTGAAACGAAAAGTGCAAAAACATGTTATTGCCAGAAGCAAGAAACATACATGAAAGAAAATGCTTCCCGGGAATATTTGAGAAATATTTACTGAACCATGTAAAGCAAACAATCCTACATTTAGTGGCTACTTTAGTGATCCTTGTGCATATACTAAAACGGACATATAGCACATTTTGCTGAAATACAAAAAATGTCTAATTCTGGAAAGTGAAGCATGGTAACCACTTAAAGAAGAACTGCATAAGTGTTCAAAAGTGGGCAATTTGGTAGACTCATCATAAAAGAGAGTGCACAAAAAACAGGGACAAAGGACACATACGACAAAATGTGCTTGTCTGTCGTAAATGTTTTATTTTGTCAGTTTTTTCGTTCATTTTCTTTTATACTAAAAGAAACCTTCTGGAAGTCTCAAAGCTGGTTCAGATAGAAGTTTTGACTGCATTACGACCACTTAAGAGTGCTTACAACGAAATGGTATTACAGTAAAACCTTGTTATAACAAAGTTGAAGGAGCGGTCATAATTATTTCGTTATAACCATTAGTTTGTTATAGCTACTGTCCATTTCTTCCCACTATTAGCAAGCAAGGGGAATTATGATTGCTTTGTTATATCCATTAGTTTGTTATATCCCATTCTGTTATAACGAGGTTTTACTGGACGCTTGTTGACACAGAGGTTCGGGCGAGTTGGTTGCTCATGATGTACAGGGGGAACAGCCCTGTACATCATGGTATTACGCGTTACCTTGGCCACCGAGAGTAGCGCAATGTGTCGTGGCAGAATGCAATGCAAAGCAGCCCACAGCGGCGCTTCCGAACCAGCTTTTATAGCGGCAGCCGACACTTTACTAAGAAACCTCGTAAAGACTCTCGGCGAAATGTCGTCAGTCACCGTGAAGCTTTTCCAGGCATTCCTTTTCTATTCCAGGTAGCTGGAAACTTAAGCAGCTTTTTATTGCCTTCGCTGCTCATCGTTATATCAAGAAGTACTGTCCAAACGGTACCACACATGTTGGTTTGTCAGGTATTATCAGACGACCCAGCCTTTGTTTCACAGCCTTCGACCTAGAAAAGGGAAGTATACTTTAAAAAAAAACTAATGCAGTTGCTGTCGTTTCTTTTAAACTTTTTTTTTAAACTGCCACACAAGGGAACAAAGAAATGACTTCACGCTTGCATAAAAGTACTCCCAACTCAAACCTCAATGTCTAGAATATGCAGAGTGCATGGCACTGCATCGCAAAGGAAATATATCATCATCTCCTAAATTAAATAAGATTTTAGTGAATCTCATGGGATAAGAATGTCTAGCCGAAAAAGAGGGCACATTGATTCGGCACGAGCACAGCATTCAATCAGATGCCATTAGCCAATGAACGCGTCTGTACGACGACGAATGTGTGGCCGTTATGTGGGGGCAAAGGAACCCGAAGAGGTAGTGACAACAACGGCCCAGAACGCTACAATGACTGTAGGAGCGGTGATACCTAATTGCATGTGAAGAGTGCACGACTCTTAGATTATTGAGGTGTGATGTTGGATGAACAGCCACGTGTTACCTTCGTCATTGCCACGTTACGCAAACTGTATGCGTGGAAACACTGCTAGGGAGCCGACTGGTTTATTTCTTATTACTGTATTTACACGAGCCAACATAAAACTGGAGCCCGAGGCTGCATCTTAGTACTGCATCAAGTCGAGCAGCAAAAAAACTCCACAGATACAAATTTGCTCCCCGATCACCCAGCAGCCAATACCCATGTGCAACCCCTGCCGCATTGCCCGTCCACCATGATGTAATCCCACGTGGACAAAGAACCTGCTAATAACCACAAGGTGGCTACAGATTTGAAAATGGTCCCTACTTAGTTTTCGCGTTGGGGAAAGCAAATGCGCAGCACTTAAACTCGAGTCCTGGAATTCCACTGTATTGAGGTTGACTAAAAAATGAAGTATGACAGTCCTGAAGAAGGAGAGCATGCTGATAAAGGTAACTAAAGATAACATAAAAATATTATCTAAAACATGCTTTCTTATACGTACGAGCTCACTACAGGGCAGCCTCGCCCCCGGCGAACCGGGTGCACTGTCATCCGAAGGAAAAGGCGGCCAAACCGCCCACCGAAGCATCCACGGGCAGAGAGAGCACTCGATGAAACCACGTCCCTTCTCAGTCCACAACGGAGCGATGATCAAAACGGGACGTCGTCCGCCGAAGTCGGCGGATCGTCGGGAAGCACCGCTTGCGGCGCCTGCGGTAGACGCAGCCACCCGGTGGCGCCTCGGGGTCTCCCCGGTGTAGCCTCACGTGGCGCGTCAGGTTGGACCGGTTCCCGAACCGCCGCGGGCACCAGCCGCAGAGGAAGGGGCGCTCGCCGGTGTGCTTGCGCTCGTGCGTCGGCAGGTTGCCCTTGTAGTTGGTCGTGTAGTTGCAGAAGGCACACTTGAAGGGACGCGACGCCCCGAGCTGCGTCTGCCACGCAACTGCAACGGGAAGGCAGACACCATGCACAGTCTTCTCGGAGAGAGCACAAAGTGGAGGGGAGAGAACCAAATCGGAAGATGCACTTCACCAACGCCCTTCACGGCACGAGATTTGCGGTGAAAGCTCCATCTCTAGCACACGCGCCTCCTAGACGACGAAGTCAGGGGTCGGTGTGGACAGGAGCCTCGGCCGAATGCTGACATGGCACTCGTGTCCGATACACGCCCTGCATTTTCCCCTTTAGGTGGCGAAAAATACGGCACTATGGCCATGTTACAGTGGCATAGCCAGAAATGTTTTCATTGGGGGAGGGGGCTGTACGCCATTACAGCATGCACAGCTAAAGCACGACAGAATGCAAGGAGCGCATGCTAGAGGCGGAGCTTGTCCTGCAGATCTTACGTTGCAAGAGGCTACGAGCATGGCCGACACTTTCGCTCTGCTCCAGACCGGACAAATTCAACTAGCTTCAGACACAGAGTTGGGCGGTTCTAAAACCAGCGAAAGGATTTGTTCACCTCCGACAAAACAAACACGAGTGGCTAGTTTCACATTATGTTTTGAAGAGCCGCCGCGTAATTCGCCCCTGTAACTGTCGGCAGAGTATCGGAATGAATGCGGCACCTCTTGAAACCTACTGCAAAGGCTCCACTGTTTAAACATTACATAAACCCCGAGGCTGCGGATAAAGAATGAAGCATGCAACAAAAGGTTTCTGTATGCGTCATTCTTTGCCCGCAGTTTCGGGGCTCATGTTATGTACAATTTACACTAGCTCGTTTATGCACTTACATTCAGTTCATCAATCGTTCGAGTCTGAACAACAGGAAAGCTTTCTGCTGCCACAGAATAAACAATTCAGTGCTGCATGTTATTGAAGTACCCGAGAGCTTGCATAACCCCGCTTTAGGTTTTATGTACCACGAGTCAAGGTTTGAAATTTAGCAGTGTGAGCACTGAAATAATCTTCTGAGAAACTTTTGAGATTTGCTACAGCCAGCTGCTTTTGAGAGCCATTTTTGAATTAAAAGTTTCTTTTAGGAACTCGTTGTTCAACAAGAGTTATCCACATAAAAACAAACATCTATGATGAGGTTATTCATGGTATTCCACTATTAACAGACTGCCATCAAAACACATGTCCACTAAGAGTCTGGACCGCAAGCAGTTTTCGCTGCAACTGCGGAAAACAGGTTTGAAGCAGTCTAACGCTCCAAGGGCATTTAAAAATACTTGTGACAAGTCCTGTCAGATGACACACTCTTAGGCACAAACTAGAAAGCCAGCATGCACATTTATAATTGAAACATTAGTTTGTACAAAACTTGTTCCATTTTATTTTATTATTGATTTTCCCAAGAGTATTAAAGAACAATCACAAGGCCTGCCTGTTGAAATGCTATGCGTGAAGATATCAAATAGAGGCATGCATAAGAATAGATAAGAAAGACAGTATGGTGGACTACCGGAAAACTTGTCGAGTCAGCTTCATTAAACAAGATCTTTGCCAAGCAAGTACCATTAATACATTGGCATCATCTGTGCCAGTGTTTAACTTACCAGATCGTTAAGTGTACTACGGTATGCTAAAACAAACTGCAACGATATGCAGAGCAGGAAATAAACACATATGTTGAAGCAGTATCCAGAATCAAGATATAATGGCAATCATGCACCCTTTACAGGTGACCACGACCTTAGCGCCCTCACATGACCAAAACAATGATGGTAAGATTTAAACTATGAAAAGAAATTGTAGCACAAGTCCACGAGGTAAATAGATGCCGTTCGTAAAACCTGTCGTATGAAGATGCCCAGCTGTGTAATAAACCCTCTTCAAAAAGTGAACCCCCATCTACCAACTTTGCAAGGCGTCCCACGTGACATGAAATCTGTATTGAAACCTAAGTTAAACAACATGCTGATGACTCTGAACATAATAGTAATTGGTGGTGATTACAAAAAAGAAGACAAAAAGTGAGTGGAGATTACAAAAAATGTAAGCGATCACCAAAGCCAACTTCGTAGCAATGCAACGGCTGCATATCATCCAATGGTCACATTTCGAGTTTTACGAGCCAAGCCAACGAAGGGTATCTGACACACCACAGCGGAGGGCTGAGGATTCATTTCTGACCCTCTGGGGATCTCTTGACATGAACCAAAATCTCGGTTACACGGCGCCTTCTTTGCAATAAACCTCCGTCAGATTGTGGGCACAACTGGGATCCAAACTCGCCAATTGGGGATCTGTAGACTGGCACTTCACCTCGGAGCAACCAAGGCTGCATGTCATCCGGTAAAGAACCTAAATCTAGCGACAGTTTAGGTTTTTGACATATGGCACCGGGGACACAATTTTCAAGGAGGGTCTATCTTGACATTTCTAGCCACTATCTGAAGAGGGCATTCTCCGAGTATATTGAGAAATACACCAGTGAAAAACAATTTCGGGCTCAGGTTTGACCTTTGCTGTACCCTTTATTGTAATACCCAAAAAACAAAACACAAAACCAGTGCACTTCATCAAGGGATAAAAACTGTTCAACTGCACTGAGTGTGGTCGAGACAGCTATAATACAATCAATAGGCTCAATGACACCATCTCTGCAGACTCTTTCATGAACTTTGCAAGTTCAATAACATTATGGCATTGTAGGCTAGTGCAAAGACACCTGATAAACATAGTTCTTAACTGTGATTACAGGACAATATAAAACCTTGTTTCTTCCAGCCCAAACATACACGTGGCAGAAACATGGCCACGAATTTAAGACAATGGTAAAATGGTGTACACAAAAGTCAAACGAAACTGTAAAAGCATAAGCACGGTAAATAAACGTCCCCAACGATAGTCAAATCAGACTTTGCTGGGACCACCAATAGGAGGGATGAAGTAGTCACTTTTAGACACAGCATGTGAGATAAGCAGTCTTTGAGACGTCGTTCACAACAGTCAAGTCCTTAGTATTGTCCAGTTCTCACTCTCGTCTTTCCAGCCGTGGGTTTCATTGTGCCATATTTGCCTTTTTCGACAGGCGCCGAAATTAAGAATGGGTGATAATACCTTTTGCTAGCATTTATCAACAATAATGAAAATATAAGTAGCAGTTCACACACACCACAGCGCATCACAGGTTTCTTTCGCATCACTGCACTCCACCGTAACAATGATGATTACGTGCATGTCTATCTTCACTCAGCATGATCAGCGGCATTGAGGCTAGGGCTGGTGAAATCTCATGCGGTTATGTGTAAGTCAGTGCGTGCCCAAGTTAAAATACACCACTCTACCTCAACTAAATTTGTACCGAGTGATGCCAGAAGATGACAGTACGAAACTGTAATACAAGGACATGTTGTAAGCAGACCTAAGCAAAGTCACCTCGGCAAACAGGAGCTGCAAAAATCTAGCAGTAAACGCTGTAGAATGAAATGAGTGCCAGTTTTCTTGTCGATTTTACGCCAAAAGTGTCTAGTTCGACTGAAATTATGGCCTTCCACAAGTGCGGCGATGTGACTGGGCTGGGTAATTTTGGGGCACCTATTGGAGCAGCATAAAGAACTTCACAAGCACATACGTAGGTCACGTATGCTTGTGAAATCAAATGTAAATCAAACAGTATTCCACTAAAACAATGTATGAATTAAATAGTTTTGAGTATCAAACTGGATGTTTTGTTCAAGTCTAAAAGTTACCATGAAAACTCTGCAATTCTCATCTCGGTCACAAAACAAAGCCATCATAATGTAACTATGCACATCAATCAACACTTTAAGCGTACAGTTTTATGATGATGAAAAATCACCATGCGGATGATAAATATGCCAGCCTTCTTAAAACACAGAGCTGAACTCGTAAAGGCGATCCCCAAGCTTCCACTCGTCCACTGCTAAAGCTTATTTAGTTTTAGTTTAAACTTCACTGACCATACTCTCAAACATTTGGAGGACTTTAGAAAGGCGACAATAAAACGAGAAACTTTACATAAAATTGAAACCTACAGTGCAGCCCAGATGTACCAGATTGCAGTTATTTTAAAAATGATCTATGTGTACCCATACCTTTACTCTAATCTTAAACTCTAAGAAACACGATTTTGGATGAATGATGCGCATAACTTGTCCGGACATGAAGGTCTATCGTATACTTGCCCACTAGCAGCAGTTTTATTTTGATTGTTTTACTGCATGGCGAAGTAGCCATATCATCACCATGTACACTGGAGAAGAGCTCTTTCCCTCAACACGCAGCTGCGCCGTGGCAAAGCAAGATACGCAGGATTGCAACACTGACTCCATCGGTGTTGCTTCTCCACAGTACATCAATGTGCGGTGGGAAGTGCGCATGATGGGGTGAACTAAAGGGATATTCTTACACACATTGCTTCAAATCACTTTCTGCTGTGTCCAACTCTCCGCCTGTTAAAATGTTAATCCATTTTGCGCGGACCAAAAAGCAGAAGAAAGCGGAATCCGTGAAAACAAATGTCAACATGCTCTTACGGCCTGCAATATTGTGGAACTTCCCAATTACTTTCAATGACAAAATGCAACAACAGAGACTTTTTAAAACCCACCCATACCTACCATAACATTCTGGCGGTGTAGCGGGATTTTGACATTAATTAGTTTTGATACTAAGAAAGTGAAATTTGTTTTTGGTGCAACGCAAGTGCAAATTCCTCACATCTTGATGAAATGCAGCGTGACGTGGCAGGGTAAGTACTTTGGAGCAGTTTGGCACAAATGGTGCAGCAATCACATTACTGCTATTGTAGCAGAATTACAGTCCGAATTCCCTTCTCTTGCAAGTGTGCTTATTGATAAGTACAGTGGTTTGCACACAAAAAGGACTAAGTATTTGAATAACTAGATTGACTATTTGAGAAAAGAATTGTAAAGCCATTAAACGTCACACAGCACCCTCGAAACGATTTGAGAATAAATTTCGAAGTACACAAAGTTTACAAGAAAAGCAAGACCCGTCATTCGCGCGTCATAAAATAAAGCTCCGCATCAAGAATGGCTCCGAGTCAGCTTGAATACAACTCTGGCGGTTGTGATAATATGTCAAAGTTTTCTAGATTAGAACAATATGCTGACTCAAAAGTTGGACGCGGTTTGAAAGTATTATTCTAAATAGGAAAGCAGAGACCGGTATTGGCAGCAAACACATTTCCCTGCGCGTGTGGGCTCTGCTGAACACCATTTTGCCGTTGAATTCCGACACTTTAAGAAACGAGACCAACCACACTCGGCTGGAATCCAAGCTAACCTGCGACGCAAGCTTATTTATGCAATGCAAAGACCAGGGCTCGCATTTTCTTGCAAATGATGTGTACTACACTGAAAAGTATGAAACTAAAAAAAGAAAGAAGTTGAAATGGGTCATATTATCTAGTATTCGAGCCTTACGGGACACTCGTCGCGCCACACCCTAAACCAAATCGATTCCAGATAAACACCCCATAATATGTGAAAGTAGAGTATTTAGCATTAAGTACTCAGAAGTACAACTTCAATACGTCGCCAGACAGAGTAGCTGCACCGTTACACAGTGGTAATAGTGAATTACAATTGCCCTAAAATCAGTTGGAGGTTTTGTCTGTATCTAAAAAATGGTATACGAATACACAAGGCAGCCTACTTGCCATCCCTCACCAGAAAAACACAACTGAGAGGGCCCAGAGATGGCATGCTAAAGGATAGTAAATGCACATATGAGGACATAAACCTCAAAATTCAAAGTTCATTTTTTTTTTTTTTTTGCATTACACAAAAATAAATATTCTTGTAAAAGCTGCCAATGTTTGGTCAGGTAGACTTCCCTTCACCTCCTTTTGCACTCCAGCATTAAAACCGCATATCTTAATCGTTGCTGCATAAAACTGTGATCAGAAATTTAAACATAATAAACCTTATTCATATTTGTGGCGCCATCTATCGGAAATACCGGAAAGATGATTCAACCTGCCTCGAAGATGGCAGAGCGCCATCCTTGTTTTGAGAAGCAATAGGAGGTCACTCGGGCTGTAATGCATCTATAGTCAGTGACAGGTCAAGAACGAAGTGGAAGCTCCTCCCACCTCTCTCCACTTCAGCGGAGCGAACGGTGGAAAGGAGGTTGCTTCCTCTCCCGCGTTCGCTTCGCTAAAGTGGAAAGAGGTGGGAGGAGCTTCCACTTCGTTCTTGACTGTCATCGACTATAGATAGCAGTCAACATCAACTTACTCAAAAGCGTTCCTTGTCAGTCTGAGCGCCTCTGAAACAGCATTTGCACTCGGATTCTCAAATTCGTTGATCTGCACATATCTCTTAAAAGAATCCTCTCCCTTGGGCATTTTTGTTGTTACAAAATGTATCCCGATGTCGCCAGGCTTATGTCATTTCTGAACCCTGCACCCCTGCCAACCCTAGCACCTTGTTTGGTAAAATCGTGAAGTTGCGCGTTTCGATAATAAACTCAGAAATTTACAGAATGGCGTCTTTTTAGCTCTCTTCTTGTTTAAAAATACTTTTTGCTAGTTTGGGAGTAAGAGATTCAACGAACGCATCATGATTGTATACTGTGATTGATAACAAACCTTGTGAAATGTCAGCGTGCGAAAAATCGTTTTTTAAAACCAACAGTCACCGCGATTTTGAAACTCCTCGTCCAGAATTGGTTCAAAACGCAGACGAAGAGGCTGCCATCTTTGAGGCTTGCAGCCCAGCATTTTCGACAATGTGCTGATAGGCGGCGCCAAAAATGCATAAGGTCTATTCTTGTCCTTGTCTTTCTGCTCATTGCAAAGACTGGTAGGCTAATGTCGTTGCAAAGATTCCTGCATTGCAATGTGGCAACAGCCGACGGATGGTAATCACTGCTGCGCTGAGAATATTCCTACAGCATATTTTAAGAAGGATTACACTGATCCACAGGCCTTTCTTCAAACTGAACTGTAGCAATGCTTTTTGAATAGCAATTAAAATGTATAGAATAAAAAAAGCTTTTTTCTTTATAACTGCTTTAAAGATTTTTTAATACTGAAGGAGCCAACGAGGCACATCAACTTCAGCACTCTTCCTCTATGAAACTGTCAAACTCACTTTTGTAAAAATTAAGAAAGAAAAAAGTTGAACTATTGGATGTCAAATTGGTAGTATGCATCTAGGATTCAATCTCAGTTGCTGATAGACTGTTCTATGTTTTACTGACGCTCCTGGCCAACAGAATACAATAAGGTAAGAATTCGTTTGACTGCTAAACAAAGGCTGCACCGAAAAGCAACACCTTAGGATTTTTGCTTTCTTCAAAAAGTGGTTCCCCGTTTGATTTTCATAACCCATAGGGCACATACTGTACAACGTAAAGATGCAAAGACAAAAAGACGATCACACACATACATTTTCAGGCGACAACTTTATCAAAACGGTAGCCCACGGCATTCAAGAGGAAATACTGCATAGAGTTTACATCCGACTTAAGCTCTTTTGCTTACGGCTCGGCTCGCAAACTTCTTGCCCGAGCACAATTGGCGGTGCCTTTGAGACCTCCCAAGAGCCGAACCGGCTGAACAGCTTGAACACACAAGCCTCATTCCTAGATGCTTCTTTAAGGGTCTTGGTAAATCACCACAAAGCAGACTGCACATTCTTTGCAACAACTCTCCCTAAACTGCGGCACCCACGACGAGTTTCCGACCGGCGAGATTGCAGCGTCTCGTTTACTGCCTCGTAATGTTGCGACTGTGCAATCCCGGTGGTGGCACAGCAGTGGGAAGGTAGATAGGTAAAGCGAAGCGCCGTCCCGATCTAGTTCACTCTGCAGCTGAAAGACGCCGCAACGCTGGTCACGCCTGTATCTGCTCGCCTCGTTTTCCGACGCTTCCGCAACCAGTACTGACCGGGCGGTGGTGTTTAATTCAAAAGGTAGTGACGTCTTATTTGGAACTTTTGCAACTCCGGGACGGCCCGCAGCGGAAGTCGTCAGACTCGATTTTGAGCGCAGACGTCCGGGAGCCCGGCCGAACTGTGACACGGCGCTCGTGACCAATCGTTCGGTGGCACGGCCTGCCCAAAGCTGCCTCTTTTGTTCACTAGCCGTGCCGGCTAGCTGCCTCCTCTTCACTGCCTTGGGGTTATCGCCGGGATCACGGGACCCTACGGCATTTTTCGGCAGCTTTTCCCGACGTATTTGTTTGTCGGTTCGAGACACTCTGATGCACGGGTAGCGTAGGATGCTAGACGCATTGGTCGGAGACGCGTCGTGGGCAACGCACCTAAGCGGCGGCCACCTAGAGCCGCTGCTGGCCGTTTCCAGAGCGCGGCGCGTGTCGAAGCTCACGGCACCCGGGTACTCAAACGCCGGCTTGCTGCGCGTCTTGGCTTGGCTGTGCACGTTGGCCACGTGCACCTTGGCATTGCAGGCTTGCGAGAAGCGCCGCTCACAGAAGGGGCAGCCGAAGGGTTTCTCCCCGGTGTGGCTCAGCAGGTGGCGCCGCAGGTGAGCCTTGTTGCCCGAACGCCCGGAAGCATAGGTGGCAGCGGTGGGGCCGATTCGTGTGGTGGACACCGTGCACCGTCGAGAACCCTGTCGGAGGCGAGAAAGCAGACGGGTCACGTCGGCTCCTTTGCATGAAGCTTGCGCAACTTTTTATACATTCTTTTCTTTTATTTATTTAGTTATTAAGTGTACTCTCAGGGTCTGAAAGGCGTGTTGGAGGGGAGGGGAGAGCAGATACGAAAAATGGGGTAGTCAAACTGTAACAAACAAACTGCTAATAATGTAACAAACAACAGACAATCGGACGTGTTGTGGATTATTGCAAAATGGTTAGTGATGGCATGTGGAAACCTTTTCAAGCCCAAATGTAATGCCTCATTTCTCTGTGAGGAATTAAAATCTGACGCTTTAAGGTTTACATACGGGCAGAAAAGCACACAAAGAATTGTTTCTGGCAGGCAGGGCTGGGTATTTGAGGGTTACTCAAATTAAAATGTGCTGAAAACATAAGATTCCAGAAAACCGTCGCTAGTTCCTTCCAGCATTTCTTTGCCATGTATACGACATGAGGGGGCAGTGAGACCGCCCAGGGACGTTTGTCGATTACGACAAATGAGGGCTTGGTTCATCTCGATGTCAGTGTGGTTCGACCAACTAAAATTGTAAAGCACGTAGCAGACATACTGTTACTGAGGATGAATCAACATTTACTGTCATTGGGCAGATTTGCAGAAAGAAGAGAAATAGCTTCGGTACACTGTTTGCAAGCTAGTGGGGACAAGATGGTTAAGCCATCCTAGGGTTATGCCACTCCCGCCGAACGGCACTGGTAGGTCGTCACATTTATAAATGCAGAACTGGTACCTCAATCACAATTATTCAAGTACATCGAATTGAAGAGTCGCTATTGAAACATAAATAACAATCCAAAATTTCTCATAAATCCTAGCTGACAAGTTCTAGTTTGTACCAAGCTGACAAGGTTGGTGTCACGTTATAATAGCCTAACCACGACAAAGAGTGAATTATGCAAGTCTGCATAGTTTAGAAAATCAACAGAACGCACAAATGCACAATGCTCATGAAGTTAATACCAACCATCTTCAAGCAACCACACTGCAACTCAAAGGAAGTGCGAAAACAGCTTTGAGTTACAAAGAAAAGCCTGCAGAATTGAAACAATCTTTAGCTTTTGCACCATGCTGCACGACTACATAATCCATATCACTGAACAAAAAAGGCACACAAGTAAGGTCCCTCAGTTATGCATGAAATACAAGGGCACTCCAGATCAGTAAAAGCA
Source organism: Ixodes ricinus (assembly GCA_037355805.1). Classification (NCBI taxonomy): domain Eukaryota; kingdom Metazoa; phylum Arthropoda; class Arachnida; order Ixodida; family Ixodidae; genus Ixodes; species Ixodes ricinus. Next base: position 109,637 of record JAZHYW010024579.1, on the reverse strand, counting down.
GCTCTGATATATTAAAAAAGAGTTCAGGCCGAAAACACCTTTTTATATCAGTTGTGACAAACAACACACAGCAGTGACCACCTTTTAGTGTTGGTGAAGATTTTTAGGCCCTGCCACACTGGTACAGCAGCCATTGCAGCAGAAATCCAGTCAATTGAAATTGTAAAGAAAAAAATTACAACCAGATCCTCAAAGGAAAAAAGGTAAAATAGGCTGTATAGAAGTTTAGGCAGTCGGAAATTAGACTGCCTTGAAAAAGCATCTCTACTGTGAAGAAAACCTTAACCAGTGTAGTAAAAACGCTAACTGGGGGTGTCTAATGTGTGTCGTGCAGCAGTGATCAGACGGCTGAACCCCGGTGCAATGCTTATTTGAAAGGGGCAGGGGATGAATTTTAATTTGTCTCAAAGTCTGCAATGTGAGCTTTTGCCTCATCTTTAACCAGCTGCAACAAGTCGACAAACTCAACTACTAACCCTTCCCACGTATCATCACGCAAAAAATTATCAATCAAATGTCATTAAGTGCACCATTGCATGAACATGATAATTCGGTGATAGAGAAAGAAGAGAGTCACTTGTTTAAGCAGCATGAAAGAAGGAAGAGCTTGTGTACACCACTTTCCGGATATGAACTAGGATAGACACTGATATGGATAAGGCACTGATATGGATATGATATCAATGAGTGCAGCACAGACCAAGACAGCTCATGCTGATGTACTGTCTCCATGCACGAAGGAGTGCACCATAGTGTCAGAAAACTATCCCAACTTGACATGCAGCCAGACGTGCGCAAATATAAAGTGACAGCTGAGTCACTACGCAGGCACTCCTTAATCTACATCCCCAAAAAAAATCTGGAGCAGGACAGCGTTCATGATATGCAACAAACAAGACCATGTATTGCGCACATTCCAAGGGAAGTGACAGCAGCCTTTGAGGCATACTCGGCACGGGTATTGTACATAACTTATTTCAGGTCAACTAACTTTTTGCAAGTTTAGAAACTGAAAAATGGCCATGTGGACATGCTGTCAATGACAAGGGATTATTGATAAGTTCACACCAAATTGCAAAATTTTATCTCCGCGAGATTTACGGAACAAAACCTGAAATATTAAGACTGCAAATACAGTGCCTTTTCCAGTACAGTTGCCTCATCACGAAAAGGGAAAGCTATTAACAAGCAAAAGCAAGCCAGACAGCAAGCCATGCAAAGACAGAAAAGCAGAACTATGTTACGAAGCACACTTGTAACTAAGAGATGCCTTTAGAAACAATCCTTCTTACTGATGAGGAAAAAACAAAAATAGTGGACACCGGATACTATTGCTTCTCTTGTCAATAAATAAGACACACAGTATTAAACGGATACTTCAACAAAATATGAAATATACCCGTCGTGTTCTGAAATAGGCTGAATATTAGCCACAATATCCGTAAATGACAATTGCACGTTTGTATTTTGAGCCCGATAGCTGTATTTTTCATTATAAATGGCCCACTTTGGCAAGTGCTCGGAGAGCAGCCAGTGGAGAGCACGTCACATCCGGCGCAATCGTGACATATTTTGTCTCAGGATGAGCAAAGCTGCGGCAAAGCTGACATCGTCAGGATGCCCTAGCCGTTCCAGCCACCAAAGCAGTCAAAGCACGACAGCAATTGGGCCACCGCAACCAACCGCAAAGCTGCTTTTGTGTGCATTTTGAGCGATGGGTTAATCCTCTATAATCTTGTGGAGGGAGAATAGCGACATCTGGGACACACAAAAGAGAGACCCGTTGAGTGTGGAGTTCCTCCCTCCCCTCTTCTCTTGTACTGGCCATAGAGCTATAGAGATGACGTCAGGTTTAAAGCATGTATAGTTCTAGGCAAGACAGTCATTGTCACTACATGTCAAGGTTCCTAGAGGGGGATTACGAACGAGGCTCTAGCGAAATCTACCAGGTGCTTTTTGCTAATCAGTCAATTTGTTTTAAAGTTCCTTTTCGAGTCTTTTTTAACAATATATCACTGTGTCCGATGTGATACTGCTCCTATGAACACGTATAGACCAAAAAACAAGCGCCGAAATTTCGTTGTAGTATCCCTTTAAAAGTACTAGTACCGCATGTATCCATGGCAAAAAGGCACTTAAAAAATATCTGAGATTGAATTATTTGGTGAAGTATGCATTTCAGGCACGTAACCAGGTAGGGAAGCATAGCCTCCCTTCTCCCCCCCCCCCAAAAAATTTTTATTTTGCTGGGTCCTTCTCTTCCCCTTCCCCTCATACAGCATTTTGCCATGGGCGGGCCCCCCAAAACAAAATCCTGGCTACGTGCCTGATGCATTTAAACTGTGCAAAAGAACTGCTGCTTTCAGTGCGACATATTGTGAAGAATTTTGATCGTGTGACAAAACACCAAACTAGAGAGCTAAGGCACCTCTTCTTTCTCTATCCATCCACATCATACCCAAGGCGGCGAGAAACGAATGAAGTTGACAATCTACTTTCCCAGTGACAACCGCACAACATGAAAGCCAAGCTCATGAACAAAAAGCCGCATCACTTCATGCATGATGCAAGCAGGTGCTGGTGTTGAAACACTTCACTGCCTACAACAAATAACAAAAATTTCATGGCACGTTGATCACTCGCAGGAAAATCAACTCGAAGAAAAGAAACAAGTTGTGCGAACTCAGAAATTCTCAGGACTTGATCTGGATAAGCTTCAGTGCTGATGACAGCCTAAATGTGTTCCATTTGAAAAGGTGATCCCTGAAAATAAATGAGAAACAACAATGACGACAGCACATGTGAAAATAAGCAATGCTCGCTTAATGCGGCACGACCACGGACAACAGCAAATAATGGGCGCTTTAAAAGAAGGTTCGCAGTTTCAACTAGAGAGAAAATGAATGGATGTAAAGCTCTGTAACTTCACACGAACATATTCTTTAGGTAGTAGCCAGAACTGTGAAGGCAGTGCCAATATCTCCGTCAATTTTCACACATTAAAGAAAGAAAAGACAGATTCTTTCAAATTTCAATTCAATGTTTGTGGTAACGGACAGAAAATGCCGTTTCCTGAGACAGGCAAAAGCCCGCAACTGGACGCAAAAGGAAAGTTGTGGTTCCATATGCTTTCAGACCTGCCTCCTTTAAGCGGTGGTGCATTTAAGTGTTCAGGCACCCTGCGTCAAAACAACACTTTCTCCTGGCTGCACGGTGATCCACGCTGGTCAGTTGTCGGTCCCTCATAAAAAGTATTACCCTTTCCTTTCGCATTTCCAAACGAATCAGGTCAAGGCCTGAAACATTTTACACGGTGTGACCTGCCTAACGTATCGCGAGAAATCGCAACATGTAACATTGTAGTCTACGTTCCGAAGGACTTTAAGGTGCAAACATTCTTTTCGAACACATAATTACAAACACTTCTTCAAAGTGAAACATTTGAATATGCATATAGAGCACACATACCAGAACAGTCCTCGCTCACAAAAAACACTCGTCCTACTAGTCAAACGAGCAACAAACGCTATTTTCCGACATGCCAAGAACAAATTGTTTGCAATTTTTTTGTTTTACGCTCGAGTTTTACCAGTTGGCCTTGGCACATAGGAACCGGCAGTTCCAAGGAAGATTTCTTGCGGCCGCCAAAAGAGATGTTAATTTTGTCCGCGAATAAAAAGAGAGTTCGTTGCGCTCGTGTGCCTAGGCCATGAGGGAAGTACTAATCATTGTCGAGTGCTTCCTTGTTAACCGCCAACCTGAATTTCGTGCCGGCAAAGACAGAACGGAGTTCGAAGCATCGCAACGGGTTGGTGCTAGTAACTACACTCGCCCGGGAAACTGTCACAAACGCCGTGACGGAAAAAATACGGAAAGTAAAGGCGAAGTATAGCGGGCACGGCCAGTGGCAACATGACCCCAAAGCAACTTCACCCAACGGAGGTCCGCTGTTATAAAAAGATGTCCGTGAAACAGTGCGATGCCTCCCGGTCGCAGTAAGTACTTGTGGTACAGTAGTTAGCGACAACCGAAAACACGATCAAGTAATAGCCAAGCTTGTGACAAATTGAATCATTAGACGTTATTATTAGATGAACAAACCACGGCTTGGGCAACCAAACACAAAACCGACAACAAACGCGAAAATGATGTTTGTGGCGATTCAGCTGATACGGCCATACGGCGCGCCTCAGCTTTAAACCCTTTAAACGAATGACGCATTTAAAACGACAAACGCAAATTTATTGCATAATTTGCGAAGAAACTTCGAACCATTCCTCTCCTTTAAGATAAAGGTTTGTGAAAACAGTGCAAGTAAAGATCCAAAATGAAAAACAAATTTGCATGGCTAGACATAGTAAATCACTAAAACCATCACACATAGATGCACTTTTCGTTTTCGGCGCCCCCTCGCGACCACTTCGAGAACCGAGGGCACGACGATGATGTCGTGCTCGAAAACACGTATGGGGCATCGGCTCCTCCGACGATTGCGGATGTATCGGTTTTCTTCGAGCCTCGCTGCTAACCCGGAATCGTCTTCACACCGCCACTGGCCTGGCCCGCTTCGTCGCCGACGACGGCACCGACCCACCGGCACATCCGTCTAGTAGCGACGGCCCACCTCGCCCGACCGCACGGAGAGCCCACCCGCCCTGCCGCTTTGGAGCTTCGATAAAAAGTACATGTGCCGCGGGGAGCTGCCGTCGGCAGAGGTCACCGCCTAAGCGGGTACGTACACGAAGTCGCTCCGTCTAACAAACGGCGACGTAGACGTTCGAGATGACCCCTCACGCAGATGCGTCTCGCCTCCGCTCGAAAGGGCACCACCACGCTCGGTGGTGCCCAGCCTCGCTTCATGGCGGTGGCGTGGTGCCAGTTGACCGCGGTCGCGTCGCTTCCGTCCCCGAATGGACGCCGCCCGTCCGCACGTGTGTGGAAACGGACGAACGCGCGTCCCCGAGCTCCGGCGTTTTGAGAACCGAAGTTTCCGACGCCTGCTCGAGACAAGCTGTTTCAACTGAGAAACGCTAACTGCGTCACCAGGCGCGCGCTCCTCCCGTGTTTAGTGGGTAACCGCCCACTGTCGCCGATGTCCGCCCGCAATTTCGGGTATGATTCGGTGAGTCAGCTATGCCCGCCCCCTAAGATGCTCTATCAGGTTAATATTAAACATAGAAGAGTGTGCGCTCCACACATATGACGAGCACCTTAACATCGAGTACATTGTTTGACCGGACCACTTTGTTTTGCCGTTTCTAGGACCGTGGACGGGATGGCCACTGGGAAGTCCAAGGCTCAAGCAGCGCCCACGGAGCCAGAGTGGGACCACTCCGTCCTGCAGCGACCTATCACTCTCGGGACGCAGAACGTCAAGCAGATACTGCACTGCATGAGCAATGGCAGCCGCGAAGTCAGGGACGTGCTGCTCAATGAATGCAGCATCCTCTTCGAGTGCAAAGTGTGCCGGAACCTCTTCCGCAGCCTTGCGAACCTCCTGGCCCACAAGAGGATCTACTGTACGGAACACCTGTGCGAGACAATGTCGCTGTGTTCCAGCCTCCCGGAGCCCGCCTCCGACACAACGGTGACGGTAGTACCGCAACCGGTTCCCGCAGTGCCGACAAAAACTTCTCCCCAGCCCGTGATCCGTTTGACCCCGGTCGACGGGAACCCAAATGCAGTCTTCCAGAAGGTCCTGTCGCCACCGCCGGAAAAGACACCCATACGGCCACCTCGGTGCTCGGACAGCAAAGCACGACGAGGCCATGAAAAGCTCGGCAACTCTTTTCGGCTTACAAATTCCCTGAAGCTCGCAAACTCTGTCAAGCTCACCGTCCCCGAGAGATCATTGGACTCTCCAGAGCTCGAAGTGTCGGAGACACCTAGTGGTTCGGCGAAGCCTTCGAGCCCAGAGTCACAACCCTGCCCAGAATCGGACAAGAAACCGCCGTCGTCGCAATCGCCCACAAGCCTCGCGACGTCTTCGCGAGCCAGTTACCTGTCGAGCCGAACCGACTGCGACTTCTCCAAGCTGACGTGCCTCAACTGCAAGACGGAGTACACCTCAGTGAAGACTCTGTACCTGCACATGGTGTCGCTGCACTCCAAGACGCGACGCTACTATTCGTGCCCCTTCTGCAAGACCACCTTCGTGCAGATGTGGGGCGTCACCCGGCACCTGGTGAGCGTGCACAAGCAGACGAGGGACCAGATCATGCAGCTCAAAGACAGCATTCAGAGCGGGGTGCTGCTCCGCAAGAGCAGGCTGCAGCAGATGGCAGACGGGCTACTGCGGCAAAATGGGCGTGCGTCGCCGCCGGACGGCCGCCAGGTGCACCAGTGCAGCAAGTGCCGGCGCCAGTTCGGCCGCAGATCGTCGTGCATCTGCCACGAAAAGTTCTGCTTTCTCGAAGGTCCCCGCAAGGCACCACGCGGATCCCGTAAGGGAATCCCGCGCAAGAAGATCCCCTCTCCTCTCAAAGATCCGCCGTCCGGTGCGGAAACACCCCACATCGTTCTGCAAGTGACGAGCCCGCCGTGCACCTTACAGTCCGACCCGGAGTCCTCGGCCGTCGGGACCCCGACTCCGAAGAGAAGCTCGCTCTGGAGTTTCCCGAGCCAGAGCCGAAGCCACCTTCTGATTCGCCGGAGCCAAAGCCTCCTTCCGAGTCATCGGAGCCGCCAAAGCAGCCCCGGAATCGCCAAAGCAGCCCCCGGAATCGGGCTCGCGAGCCAACGTGCGGCCCAAGCGCATCGCCGAGAAGAAGATGAACAAGGACTTCATCAACAGCCAGACGCTCAAGTGGCGCTCGGCCAACAAGATCGATACGCACGCGGTCCTGCCGGGCCCGCCCAACAAGCGCATCTCGCCCGCCGTCGAACGCAAGATCCTGTCCATCATCGACTACGACCGGCTGACATGCCTGCGCTGCGACCGACTCTTCTCAACCTTCTCCAACCTGCGGAGGCACGCGGCGATCCACCTGGGCTACAGCCGGTACCAGTGCACGCGATGCAGCTACCAGTCCTACAACCGGTCGGACTGCCGGAGTCACGTGCAGCGGGTGCACGCTGACGCGCACGATGTGGAGCGAATGATTGTGCACGTGCCGGGGGAAGAAGAGCGCCACCCCATGGCGACGCGGTTCCCCCGGCTCGACTCCCTCTCGACGCTCGTAACGAGGTCGGGCGCGTATCCGAAACGGCCGCCCCCGACCACCTCGGATACTGCCTCCAGAACGCCAAGTGAAGACGCCTGCCTCCGACGTCCTGGGGCTAAGTTTTGGTGGGGGCAGGCGTCGCCGCTCGCGAACGTGCAGGGAGGAAGCGTGCAGGCATTTCCGCGATGCTCGGGCTGATTGAAACCGGTGGAGACTGCGAACCGTGTCTGGAGCTTAGCTTGCAGCGCATGGTTCTGGCCAGGGCTCGAGATATTTAAGAAGAGAAAAAATAAAAACGTTGCGAGAGGTAACCGGAACGCGAATGCTGGCAGTGTAGAGCTACGTGTTCCTTCATTCTTTGATTCCTGCTTCCCGTCGAGGAGATGCATGAGTGGCGTTACACCAAGGAAGTTGAGACGGTGTGATCCACCTTTTCGCACCGCGTCGTCTACGGACAATGCAGCACCAGTTTGAAGTACACGAAATTCATGCACCTCTAAATTAAAGGAACTAACAAAGAGTAACCTGCACGTGTTACAAATAAAAAAAATTACCAGGTGCCTCTTTCGAGTATTCCACGCAAACTTGAACATTCAATGTCGAGTATGTCTAAACCCATACTAAACACTAGAGCTGTTGTTCCAGAAACATGAGATGGATGTCTGGTAAAGCCTATTAGTTTGATTGGGAAGGCTCCAAAGCTTTGATGTCAAGCCGTGTCGGTCATTTCGCCATTACTGCCGCTGGCGTATTTTCTGTGCAAGGTGCACCACACGTTCTGCACTTGCAAAAGCAACTCGGGAACGGTTAAAGAATCAAGACACTGTGGGCTTCTTTGTGCAACTCTGGAGGCATATTTTATGTGCAATCAAGATGACCAGGGCATTCACAAAAAGCAAGACTTTCATTCCTTGCGGTGAAATGGCTCTGAAAACGCAATGTGCCGGTACAGTGGCAGCTATCTCGACACACTACAGTACAACAATAAATGCTTTGCCACCATGCTTTCGTCCTTGGTTAATAATGACAGTCAGTGACAACATGGCTTATTACACATTCCCACGGGTGTAGTTCTAGACCCCTTTCCAAAAGTGTGTGCCATCTGGGAGCTGCGGCACGAACTATCCGAGTCGGCAACTGCTTGGGCACATACTCCGAGCACGTAGTGGACACGAGGGCCAAGTCGGCGTTTGGCATGAATTTGGCCCAGCTCATATCGAAGACGAGTGCTGCGTCGGCGTTCGGCAAGGACTCCCATCCAATCACACACTTCGTGCCCGAAAAATGGCGACTGCCCACGTTGCTTCGTGGTGACTTGAAAAGGGTCCATTAGGTCGACAGAACCTGCAGTGAAATGCAGCCAACAAATGCTCTGTGGACGCCGTCGGCCCATCTAGCAAGCTGCTAACGAGTGTTTGGGTGGGTACTGAGAGAATGCGAACGACTAACTTGTAAGCCAATATGCTTGCAAGTTTGTCAACTGTCGTTCAAGGCATTGTGCTGCAAGTCTTATGGAAACCGACATCCATTTCCTTTTGTATATATACCAGTACTTCCCCATTTTGTTTCTTTTTACCCTAGAATTGTCATTTGGAAAGAGACTGACGAGATTCCCGATATGAAAATAGCTCACAAAAGCATTCTAGACACTGTGCAGACCATGTAGCCTTTTGGAAGTAGGATGACTTGGCTTTAATAATTTGTTCCTTGTCAAGTATATCGTGAACGGCAGGGTAACAATGTTTTCTCTTAACAAACAAGTTTGGCCATGTCGCGTCAACAAGCTGGTAAAAAAATATTTTTACAAAAAAAACAAAAGATGCAGTGTTCAAGGAATTTCATCAGCTTCTTATAATGAAATGGGCAGACTCATAGGTACAGGGTGTCGCAAAAGAAAATTTACAGGGTTTTTATTTCCGCAAAAATAAACTAGGCATCGCCGAATGCTCATGCTCCGCTTAAAGGTAGCGCGAGAGGTCACAACCAGATGCCAAAGTTTCAGCCCGATCCGATAACTTAATCAAAAGTTATAAGTGATTTTATGAAAATTTCAATGGGAAAATGGCGGCCGACGGAGTTTTTGATTACATGGGGCTCTATGGCACCAGAAACCGAAAACGGGCAAAAATGGGCTCCATTTTCCCATTGAAATTTTCAGAAAATCACTTATAACTTTTGATTAAGTTATCGGATCGGGCTGAAACTTTGGCATGTGGTTGTGACCTCTAGCGCTACCTTTGGGCAGAGAATGAGCGTTCGGCGATGCCTAGTTTATTTTTGCGGAAATAAAAACCCTGTAAATTTTCTTTTGCGACACCCTGTAGATCGCAAATGACAGCACCTTTCCCTAAAGCACTATGTCTAGCTTAAGTTTGCTGCCCCAAATCAAAGTGAATGGATAGGATGTGGCTAAAGAGAGCCTACGGTGCAGCTCTGTAGGCTGCCAGTGTGCACTTCTACCAAGGTTGCTAACTCTACACAGGTACACCCATGCACGATACGAGCAACACTCAATCTTGCCTTTATTACGACTGTGGCCCCCACAATCCCCGTCATCTCTAGATTCGTTAATAGTTCAGCATAGAACCCAAACTTCAAGTTCCAGCCCAAGGAGCTTGGTGGGACGTCCAAGCTCGTATCGCTCGCGACAGTACCCACATGCAAGGTGTTACCCTCCTCAAGAGCTTGCAATGCATTTTTCTATTAGCCGCTGCATGTAGCGCAGGCATATGCTGCCCTTGTTTTCCATCCGTGAAAAGGCAGCGACGAGGAAAATGAGCAAAGAAACAAGTGGGGAGAACTTCAATGGTTTCCTTCATCAACTCACCTTGTTTCCTTTCTATAGTCAAAACGAGAACGACGGAAAGGCCGGGCATTTGAAAGAGATGCCCTGCAATTCTCATGCTGTCTGTAACTACTCTGTAACTACTTACTCTTTTGTGCCCTACCTGTTTGGGCACAATTAAAGGCTACAATGCAACTCAAGTACTGCCCCATTACCTTCAAATCTCCACTGTGAAGTGCCCAAATGCGGCGAGCTCGTACTAAAAGTGAGGCAAGGAAAAAAAAAACACTGTAGCTTCAAACCTGAGCGTCTGGGTATGTCACCCTTCAACCCCCCCCCCCCCCCCCCACCCGAACCCAACGGCGGCGTAGCACAAAAGCTGGCTGCACTGGATATTTATACACACGATATGCTCGCGAATACGAGTGGAAACAAAAAGACGCCCGTGACTCGAGATTCGACGCTAAAGCCAGCGTGACGACGAAGTGTCCGAAAAAGTGCTCAATCCTGAAGTGCGCCGCTGAGGTGGAGAGGGAACATTGCTGCACTGGCACGTTGCACGACGTGATCACATGACAAGCTTTTCCTTCTTTTCAAGCGTGGTACATGTCGTGTTCCCAGCGTGCCGGAGACCGTCGGGCTCTCGGCGGTGGCGGCGGCGATTTTCCGCGCCCGTTCTCTCGTCGCTCTCCCCGCCAAGGTTCTTGAGCTGCAATGGTTATAAAAGATGCAAACTTTATTTTCGTTTCTTTTTGTACATGCACGCACAAACAAGTACAAGAACAGTTGGAAGAACTCTGTTCACCATTAAGCTGACAGTGCAGTGGAAGCTACTTGCTCAGTGAACTAGTCGTGACGTCTACCCCTACCCACGTGCAGAGAGCGGGACAATGACAAGGGAGGCAGTCGACTGGATCAGCGAATGGCGTACATAGGAATACAAAAAGTTCCTATAAGGACCACAACTCGCTATAGTAACACTACATATATAACTCTGAAATATATTTTGTTTTGCGCTTGGGAGCTGTTGATTGTTTGCAAAAGTATAAGTTTGCAACCGAGCGGTACTACGGGAGATTGCACAGGCTGCCACAAAGCTGATCCAAATTTGACGGCGGAGCAGAGAGCTGTTTGTTCACGCTAGTGGGAGCAGCTAAAACTGAAGCTAGCGGTGAAAGGGCACCTCCTCCCAGTCATGCCCTGCCAAGATTGACACCTCCGTTCCCCCCACCTCCCCCTCCCCTCTCCCTCTCCCCCAGTGGCGTAACTAGTTATGACGGCGCCCATGGCAAATGAAATTTGCGCCCCTCATAGCCCATGGCAAATGAAATTTCGCGCCCCTCACGTAGCCCCGCTGCCATTTTTTTCCATTGGGCACATGTGGGGTGGACTCGGCTCGGCGCCCCCTCCCAAGTGGCGCCCGGGGCACTTGTACCCCTCTGCCCCCCCTAGTTACGCCACTGCTCTGCTCTCCCTCCCCCCTCCCTCCCTCCCCTCCCCCTAAAAAGACGTCCGTAATGTGAGCTGTCCGTAATAATGACACGAAAATGCATGCAGGTACCCAGTTCGTCTCCGAAAATTTTAATGTGATAGTATCTAGGAGCTTGTCGAAGAAAATCCGGCGTTGGCGTCAGTGGGACCAAGAAGTCCCATAATGCAATGCGTGCAGCCACGTGTGACATCACACGTGGCTGTGATTTCGTGACCCTATTGACCCGCTAAATTTGGGGGAAAATTTAGTGGAAAATTTTCCACTAAATTTAGTGGGTCGATAGGGTCATGACGTCACAGCCACATGTGACGTCACACGTGATGTCATGTGACATCATTTGACACTGCTGACTAGACCACGCACACACGCTGCACGGCTTGGGAACGAGAGCGGGTTTATATGATGAAGGCTTTGCAAACAGGGCCCAATAACACTATGCCAACAAACACGGCGTGTTTGATGGCATCAATGCATCTGATAGGCGAAGAATGTCCGGGGCCGGGCAATTCTTCGACCCAACCTTTGTCCAGTGTGCGTGCCGCTCGGTTTCACGGTTGATGACTTCCGCAACTACGCACTAGCGGCCATTACTAGAGCGGCTTGGCTTTGCTTGACTTAGCCTTACCGCTTGGCGGCGAAAGAAAATTGGCTTGGTGGCTAGTTAAATTGGACACTATTCGAGACTCGCGGAGCCGACAATTGGAAATGTGATGATTACGCGAGAAAAAAGAAAAAAGTCCAAATATTGGTATTTGTTGTGGGGTTCATTAAGCGAGTAAATACGGTATATCAAACTATTTTACGAACCCCTTTGAATTCGATATATCCGGGTCCGACCCTAGTGATACATGACCGCATGCCGGTACAATACTCATCCAGATTGAAACGGGTAGAGGTATAGACTGGACCCAGGATCCCTGGGTTCTGCAGTCTAGCTTTGCTCCATGTGCCCCGAACTGGTGTGTGCTAACCCACTCGACCACCGATTACCCTCTATTAGAGACCAAGCAACTGGCAGACTTAAAAAATAAAAGACCAAAACACCCGGATCTGACAATGAGAATAGACGATAAAAGGGGCCTTACAGCATACCAGTAAGAATAAGAAAAATCAATTTGAACTTTGCTCGTTTTTTATAGATGCTTACAGGGTGTCAAGACTTCCGAGGCATTTGTTTTACAGTCATTAGGGATTGCACCGAGGAATAATCACTACTTTGCACAAATAAAGTGAAGTAACCGTTGTATGTTTCAACAGCAGAAGGCTAGTCATCACCAATGGGTTCCGCTGCAGACGAGACGTTTAGCCAGTGTAATACGACTGCTAGCCCTGGGTCTCAGCACCCATCACGCGTTAGCAGGGGTGGGTTCAGAGGGGGTCCCGATGTCTTGACCCCCTCTTGAATTCTGCATGTGTAAAAATTTAGAGCGTGGAAACGGGAAAGGGGGGGGGTCTTAAACATATGGTACGCTGACCAACACCTGACCCCCCCCTCAAGAAATACCTGCGTCCACCCCTGCGCGTTAGTAATTACACGACCGCACGCCGCTATTATGCTCATCCAAATCGGAAGGGGCATGGGTGGGGATCGAACCAATGACCCACGAGTAATACGGCACAAGCTCTTGCTCCACGTGCTCCGCGCTGTGCTGCGTTAACGCGCTCGACCACCAGTCCCCCGATGGAGATTGATGAACGCAAGTGTCACAAATACGCAGTTGCTCACCTCTGTGAGCATCCGGCCAGTAGCCCGGCCTCCGACTTGCGTTGCCATACCTGCCAAGTCAAATTGCAACGAAGCAGCCGTCAGTAACAGGCCCTCCCGTGACAATACCCGTACCACGTGGCTACAGTGTAAGTGCGAGGCAGCCCATAACATGGCTTATAAATTCTTTCGTCGAATAAGTGGGGTGTGAAAACAGACAATGAAACGTCAGTTTTTTTTTGTTTCACACCCTAGTAGTTGTTTTGTGAAAACTGAAGCCAGAGTAGTGACCATAATCCTCGGAGTGCAAAACAAGACATAGTGGAAGGGGGGCGAGGCAGAAAAAAAAGCTCCGCTTCGCATAAATGATTTCCCAAACGATTTCCCAAAGTTCTTTCTTCAGGACACAAGTGCTCTTCTTCCCCATTTTTTAAACAATGAGGAAGAAATGTTGCCAACGGAAGCATATCAAGTTCGGCAATATAAAAGTCTCCCACACACACGTTTATGCGAGCAAAATAGATTAGCAGATGCAACCACAGTGTTTCATGGTTTGTTTATTTTTATAACGTTACGTCTGTAACAAGTAAACATTCTTTCGGTTTTCCATTTGCTCAGTACCAAGTTTTCCAACTGCTGTGCATGGTCCCATGAAAACGGGACATGAGGCTTCGTCAGACCAAAAAGACGGGACGGCAGAAATGAACCTCTAAAACGGGACTCTCCCAGCCAAAACGGGACGTCTGGTCACCTTAAGCTAAGGGCTAAAACTGTTGTTTCGTAAGACTGCTATCGTGTTGCATCGTGTGCTCACTGAGTGCCACAATTCACATCCGAGTGCCACAATTCACATTAATGAGAAACGTAAAGATGGAAAGAAAAAAAATCTAAGAACTGGCTAGTGTGGTGCAGTGTAGTGAACCCTTTAAATTACGGCAAAGCAGCGAAAAAAGATAGGAAGCACAAAGAATGATAATTGACAAGATCAAGCGCTGGTTTGTCAGCTCTCTTCCTTCGCATCTTTTTGCACTGTTTTTTGCAATATATTTGTGACAACTAGCCCAACTTTCCATCCTCTGAAACTTTTTCAATTTGAGTGCATGGGCTCAAGAATAATAACATTTTCACAAGCAATAAAAAAAACACTTTCAAAACTGGCCAATGCTTCATGTTGAACATCAGAGATAATATGAAAGAAACAAAAACGGGAGTGAATGCAACCAAATTCGGAAGACAGACCTAGGCTCTGCATGACTGCTGGAGCGATAGCGTCCATGGCTCTCTTGTTCTTCAAACCGCTCGCAGCTGACGTCTAGCGATTGGAGAGAAAACAGCGGAACAGAATAAATGTCGAGCACACCACGCATAAATCTGCTGACATGTTCATTCATGTCCAAACGGGAGACTACCAAACAGCATCATCCTGTTGGAGACATTAAACATCCCGCACATTGATACTTTAGACCCGTGTTGTTGTAAAAAAAAATACTATCTCCAAACTCTGGTCTAAAAACATGCTTTTCGTGTAAGACTTGTCACACTATGAGACGCTGGAGAAAACCAGTTTTCTGCGTTAAGTCCTTATTTCTAACTGTTTTTGTTTGCGTTCTGCCCGTTGAAAAGCATGCGGGAAGGGCCTCAGCATGCACCTCGTATCGCTGCGCCGCAGTGTTCTTCCGCAGCATAAAGGCCGTCTGCTTTCATCGGCGTCACCAAGGCAACAAACGACGATTTTCCACTGGCATCTGCTAGCCAAAGTTTAATAGTTTTTTTAATGAGCAACCACAGACTGTCGCAGCGAAGCGGCGTGAACGCAGGCGGGGGGTGGGTCCTGCTGAGGCCCTTCCCGCATGCTTTTGAACAGGCAGAACGCTCCACACTGATACACGCGCCGTTTGAAAAGGTCATCCGGCGTTCGTTGCCACGGTGACGGCAATGAAAGAAGACAACCTTTTTGCTGTGGAAGAACACTGCGGGCGCAGCGATACGAGGTGCGCGCTGAGGCACTTTCCACATGTTTTTCAATGGGCGGAACGTGAACGAAGAGCTTGAAATAAGGACTTAATGCAGAGGGCTGGTTTTCTCAGTGCCTCATAATTTGACGAGCCTTACACAAAAGACGCGTTTTATTGGCTATCCCACGCCCTCTTTTTTTTATCCGTAACATGGGTCTAAAGTATCAAACTGCCAAACATCCTAGGTGCTAGTGCACTGAACTACGATGAGGACACTGCATCCTGCATCAGGTAAACACCGTGCTGCCTTCCACTACACCTCAACGAGGAGCTATGGGTATTAAACGAAATTCAGCCATCCTAGAAAGCCTAATTCATCCCTATTACATTCAATTTATCAGTGAAAGCTTTGTGCACAAGTTGCTGGTTCTCGGAGCGAATTCCGCAGTGCATCTACTAATGTGGTGGGAATGTCTTATGCTTCATTTGACTTGAAGCACTAGTTACGAAGCCAAGGTGATGAATAACACACTCATCGTCCAGGCTAGCTTGTTCACTCAGACAGCCTAGATGCCTTTCAAAGCAAGGCACTTGCGCTGTAGCCTTAGGGTCTTGGGAATTTAAAAGGGTCAAAATTGAAAGATATCGTCAAACATTGTTTACTGTTACGTTCTCATTTATCTTTAGACTGACTGCTAACATAACTTCCATTAATTTGCTTCATGTGGTTGCCATAGTTGAGTGTGCTAATGCTCACTGCATGCAAAGAACAAGCTTTTACTCACTGTTTACCAAAAACAACAAACAATCACGATGAAGCAAAATGCATGTACAAGTTCATTGTTGGCACAGACATAGCATCAACAAACACAGCAATGGCATTGAGTGAATATTTATTTATTTAGTAATACTGCCAGTTCCGTTCGGAACTTTAGTAGAGGTGGCTACGTACAGTGCGCCTCAAACTTAACGCTGCCACGGTTTTCGCCGTTTCTGACAGTCCCAACGGCTGCCGATTGAATTATCTGAGGAACGTTTGGGTTCCTGATTTCTATCCCGGCCTGAAAAGGCATCCCGAACGTTTTGGTGACAAATTCGGATCAATGTTTGGGAACCCAGTGGCGGCGTTAGGTTTGGGAAGCACTGTACATATATGAACCATAATGCAGTGTAATACACAATATATAAATTTAAAAGAAACAATAAAAGCGAAAAATCGACCGCATCTCCACGTGGTGAATGATGTTGATTGGGGCGAAGCTCTGGTGGTGCTTGTCTGCATAGACGCTGAGCACAGCATGCCGAGCCTTTCGTTCGTTTTCATCCATGTCAGAAAGAGAATGTGTGGTATGGAACATGGTTATGGTGATTTCTAGTCCATCGCCTTAACCACTCGGCCACGACTGAGGGACGAGTAGGGGGCTCTGAGATGTGGTAGTAACTCAAGAGCTGGGGATGTCATGGATGAAACGTTACATGTAGCCGCTCAGCGTCTATACAGGAGAGGGCGCTGCGGTCAAATGCGTATATAATCGCGTTAAACTTTGCATGCATTGGCTCAACATTTATAGACGAGAGGGAGCTGCGGTCAAATGCTCAAATGCGCATATGACCACGTTCCATACACACATTCTCTTTCTGACATGGATGAAAAGCGAACGGAAGACTTGGCATGCTGCGGCTCAGCGTCTACGCAGACAAGCACCACCAGAGCTTCACCCCAATCAACATCATTCACCACGTGGAGATGTGGTCATTTTTTTTTTTTTTTGTCCCCTGAATCCGATTATTGCCTTAAAATTGGGCAGAAAAGTAAATGTAAACCGCTTTCATATTTTGGACAACCAGAGAGCAGTCCCCGCACAACATGAAACGAACCCTCTGCCACCTATTATCTCGCCAAGGTATCGTCGACGTCATAGTCAGCATCTCCGAATCAGCTTGCAGGCACGCAAGACTCATGCGACACCTCCGATGATGTCACTTCCACTGGCGTTTCTCTCTGCTTTCCCAGTCCCCTGCACGCGCCATGTAGCTGGGGGTGGGGCTAGGGTGAAATTTAATTGGCTGTATACTCGCTTTTATTAGTAGGCGCAACATTTAAATGTTGATCCTACTAATAAAATTTAAAAAGCACTTTCCACATACAATTTTTAATGTGCCTATATTCAAACAAATATGTTTTTATTAATGCAATAACCTTGTCGGGTTGGGCTGGTGTGCTTGCTAACCCCAGCCTTTACGTCGCCTTTTCTCAAGACTGGCAAAAATAAAGGCCCATTTACACAACGGCGTCTGCTTAAATTTTCTTACGTTATGTTGTACGTAACCCAGATATCCGTGCCTCGCATGTCGCATGCAAAGCTGCTCCTTCAATTGGTCGCTACGCTTCATTCAATGCAAGTTTTTCTCGGTGACTCGCGGTCATAACTCGACGTAAGCAGATGTAAAAGCTGGTTCACAGATTCACATAGGTTGCGTTCACAACCGAAACGACAAAGTCACCGGGAGAAGTGCTCACCGTACACAACATGCCAAGCAATGCAAATGGAAGCTTCACAAAGCAATGGTAAGTCGCGGTTGCCCCGGTGTTCCGGTCGTTCTTGTCGTTTTGGTTGCTCCGAAATCTGGTTCGCACATTGTGACGGGTGCGTTCGCAGCATCCGAAACAGCCAGGACATGTGTTTGCCGTGAACAATGTGGCAAGCGATGCAAGAGGTATCTTTGCGAAGCAATTATAAGTCACGGTTGTTCCGGTGGTTTCTGTGGTTTTGGTTGTTGTGAATGCAACTGCCACAAATGTGTGAAGCAGCTTTGAATGCAAAGGACACAAGTGTGTGAACCAGCCGCTTCCATAACATAACGCAACATAGGCAAGCAAGCGGTGCTGCGTCGAAAGTGCCTCAAGATCGACCGACCTCGTCTCGAGCCGGCCGGCACAGAGCCGAAACGCCACCCCACCTGGCTCGAAGCTGGGCGACCGTCCCCTGCAGCAGGGCGGGCTGCCGGGGCCGGTCCGGGACTGGCGCGTCGCCGGCGGGGGAGGCGAGGGTGGCGCCCAGCGGGGCCGCACCACGGCCACCACCCTGCGCAGGCAGTCCTCGCGGAGGTCCACGGGGGCCGCCACAATCTCCTGGCGGTCGAAGAGCGGCCGCACGCCTCCCCTCCCGCCGCACCACTCGGATCTGGGTCGGGTCCAGGATGCGCCGCTCTATGTCACGCTCCTCGGGGATCTCGCGGTACTGCACTTGCGGGGAAGGGAACCTGCGGGAAACGGGCGCGTGTTGGGCGGTTACGTGCGCCAAACTAAAGTGTTCGGAATGTGTCACCGACTGCCGCGTCTGCAGTGTCCCGTCAACGGACTGTTTTCGAAATTCGTACCACTTGGTGAGGAGATCAGTGGCCGAGCAATTCAGCGCACCATGGCTCAGAATGTGTGGAGTGAAAGCTTGTGCTGCAGAACCCAGGGATCCTGGGTTCAATACCCACCCCTGCCCGTTTCGATCTGTATGAGCGTCGTACCGGTGTGCAGTTGTGTATCTCAAGGCTGCGTGGTGCACGCTAAAGAACCCAAGCTAGGGAGTCGTACTGCGCAGCCTAAATTTCCATTTACAGCACAAGCCGGTGTGACAACACCTTGAAGGCAGACCAACCTTATGCTGTGTAAACACGAACGCCAAATTTGGTTTCTAAATTACTGCCACCTGGTGTCTCGAAAATCCGTTTCACGTTCGACCGCCGTTTCACGTTCGACAAACTAATGGTGGTCACGAACCGATATCTTATCAGGCACTTTCACTTTCGCACGTAAAAGACTTTAGAGCCAAAATTTTGCCAAGAGATTGACACCCTGAAAAAAACACTTATGCGGCCATTGTCTGTAATTCATGCGTCGTGTTGATAGTGATAGTGATAGTACTTTATTGCACTTAAAAGCTTGTGGTGCCGTTCGGTGTGCAGGTGACCTCAAACGTACAGTACAGGCCTCAAACGTACAGACCTCGTATGTCCTCCGCTTGGTGGTATTTTCGACTTCTTCATTCATCGGCCTCAAGAAGGCCGCCATCAGTTTGGCGCAGATGCCAGACACTGAGATGATGATAGGGATCAAAGTTGCCAGACTGAATTTCGAAAAGGACCCGTTTCCATTCTTCAACGTCACAACTGGCTCGTGCCTTCACTATACTTCGTTTTAGTTTACGTCCAGACGCAGCCGATGCTACAAGCGCGAGCACGTGGCCCTGACCAGTGCTTTTGCACTGCACGAGCGCACGCGCTTGGCAAAGACACTGAAAGCCCGGAGCTCGCGCTTGTAGCATTGGCTGCATCTGGACTTCAGCTGAAACAAAGTATAGCTACAATGCTGGCAGTATTGAGGCAGCAGGGGTGAATAAGGCAGATGCTCATTGTTCTGCTGCAGCTCGTTCTGCAGATGATCAGCCAACATAAAATGAAGCAGCCACGAGTTGGGACGACACAACAACGTTGCCCCTGCCTCGTTGTCTTCTTCGCCGGTGTTCTTTTATAACCAACCGCCAGGGTTGTGACAACTGACAGCATGACACACTGGTTTCTGTAAGGCAATCGGCCGCCACTTCGGGCATAAGCATTATAGGATGCTAAACAGATGAGTCAAACGTGCATTCCAGGCAACATACTACTTCAAACCACCGCTATCAGAGTAACTCAACTCTGGAGCTCTGCCCTGGAAGGAAGGAGGTTGCTTCGTGTCCCGTCTGTGGAAGGGTTTATAGACTACCCTTTGTACTGCTTTAGACAGCAATGAACAGCTTTCAATATATTTTAGATGATATTCTGTGAAGATGTACTTATTGCTTTGTGTTTTCAATAATGTTTCTGGTGTGTTACTGCAGGTACGAAACAGGTTTAAAATGCTTGCCTCCTTCTGTATCACCAACAGCGTCCCCGCACACAATACATCTTTGCACATTCGGTTTTATTTTTTTTAGTGCGGAACCGCTGACCTACGGCATTTGTCGAAAGAACCTGCCAACAGACAAAAATATCCCAACGTGTCGGCATCGCTAGCGCTGCAAAAAGTCTAACACATTTTTTACGGCGCTTCAGCGTACGGTGCCCATGGGAAGTTCCACAACTGAGCCCCATTTCTAACAATGTTGCTTCAAACTAGTTTGCTAAAGCGAGACAAAGAGGTGTCTGTACTTGACAGACGTGCGTTAGTAGAAACCTAAATGGAAGGATAGGCTACGACGAGATTTTCGTCAAATGAAGGTTCACAACACTTCTCCCTCCCACATGTCCGTGCCTACCTGGGTGGGGCTTGTTCAAACGGCAGCTCCCGCACGGGCACAAACAGCGGAGACTTGGGTGGCGGGGAGTACTTCTTTGGCTCAGGCCTGCGTGCAAGTAAGTCAGGTGCAATGAAGCACAATTTTAAAACAAATTATCCGACAGAACAAGGTTAGTAAAGCAGAGCACACTTGTTGCAGAGATCTTTGTTAGAGGGTCGACGGTGAAAGGAGCCTTGCAAAGTTTGCAACAGCAAAAGAGAACTGAATGTCCACGACCTTCCCACGCAACAGTGGTGTAACAGGAACACAATTAGAGTCAGTGCCAAACAGGTGACCAGATATTCGGTGGCCAGTTTTCAGCACCCATCTGTCAAAATAAAGTTCTGTGTTCTTCGGAAAATATTGAAAAACATAGTTACTGGCTGAAAACGTCGAGGTAGCTCCCAACACCCAGTAATCGGGGTCATCGATAGAACCTTTTCCGCAAATGTTTGGTGACATTTGTCAGCACATCAGAACACAATTCCTATGACCTAAAAAATTTAGCCAGCTATAATGTCTGTGGTGTTGTAGCAAACATAGATGAAACAAAATTTCGGTGCGTTGCAACTAAAATGCTGGGCTGCCTCCGGCATCACATTGTCACTCACTGACGACCCGCTGAAGCTACTCTATCCGTCCCCTACACTACGAAATCCCACGCAGCCGTCTTAAAACCCCCAAAAGAACAAAAGGCAGCATGGATTATCAAACACAATCCCTTTCAACTCGTACTTCCAGAGAGAGATTAGGAGCCCCTACCTGAACTCTTGAGGGAAAGGCATGCAACCTCCTCCGGGGACCACTTGCTTGGGCGAGCAGGGCCGTGAGCCGTGACCTTGACCGCGACCTTGACCTCCCACGCCCGTACGGCATGGCTGGTGGCCGGGCTCTGCATTGGCGAAATGCATCGGTTGGTGGGGCTAGTCGTAGACGCCACTTTCACTGCTCTGCTTTTATAGTATTACTAATAAAAGGATTAACCACATTGTTATGTGTATTAGGCAGACGTTAAACATTGTTATTAAAAACAATGGCTAGGTGGCCCAAGACGCCGCCCAACTTGGAGGGTTCAGCTGTGTGCATCCATTCATCCGTCTTCATAGTCTCGGTGTCTGAGCCAACTGTTGTGCAACCCAAAAGGTCTGTCACTTTAGGCACAGACAATTACTGCCTCGTACGATTAGAAAGAGCCAGGAGCAGACCTAATTTCTGCCATTGTCCCAAGCAGCACAGCTCAGAAAAAAAGGGAAACGGAGGTTACGACTCACACAAATAGAAAGGTGTCTAAGACGGCACAGCAAAGAAGTGAGGATTAATTTATAGCGCTGTGGGACAGGGCAGTCTTTTAATGACGGAAATAATCCCTGGAGAAGAGGAACGAGGGGGACAAAGGACAAACACAAATCTCCAAACACAGCTAGGTGACTGGTGCGCGGCCGAAAAATCCGTCTGGTCCTGGTATCGAACCAGGCACCTCTCCATTTCCTGTGGACCGCTCTACCAACTGAGCTAACCAGGAGTTAGACGTCAGTAGAGCGAACAGGTTTTATCAGCTGCAACCAGTCTAACACCAACAAGGATGAACGGCTTTCATTTTTAAGGTTATAATGATAATGCAATTAAATGCAAAGGAGCAAGCAAACTAGACAAGAATGACGAAAATAATCCCTGAGAAGGGTAGAGCACTCCACTGGAAATGGAGAGGTCCCTGGTTCGATACCAGGAACAGGCGGATTTTTTCGGTCGGGCACCAACCCAGCTGTGTTTGAAGATTTGTGTTTGTCCCTTGTCCCCCTTGTTCCCTTTCTGCAGGGATTATTTTCGTGAATACAATACCATGATGTATTGTGTTCTAATTTCGGAAGGTGTAGATGCAAAATACAAATCTTTGAAAGAGGATACTGTTGCATCATTCTCTGACGACAATCTGACAACTGTACCTGTCGACGTGGCGCGAACGGCTCCTTGGAACTGGTGAGGAGCGAACATAATCGCGGCGCTCTGAGGTCCGGACGTTTTCACCAAAGGACGAAGTCCTCGGCCGGTGGCTTTCGGGATGGCCGCGCTCGGCCGACTTTGATCTTCGCCTTCGGTTCGTGCAGTAGTAGTCCCTTAAAAGGAAAAAGATGATTAAAAGAAACGAGTGAGTGCATAGCTCAAAACTCCGTTCACCACTAGGCCAACAGCGCGGTGGAAGCTGTGTGCTCATTGGACCAGTCATAAGTCTATCTTTAGCCTTGTGATCACACCCTCTCCCCTACACACACAAACAGTGGGGTCAAGCGATGAAAAGAGGGTGGCTGATTGGTCCGGCAAGCGCTTGGCTCCCCCAAACTGTCAACTAAGGGGAGAATGAAGTATAGTAGGCACAGCGATTAACCCCTTATGTTCTGGACGAGCCTAGCTCGTCAATATGGAACCGTCCCCAAAACCGTTCGGAACGAGTGTAGATTGTCTGCTTTCCCCGGTTCACGCACCGAACCGTTTTGGACGAACCAAGGCTCGCTCATGACTTAGATTGTGGCTCTGCCAACAGATGGCAGCACTAAATTTTTTTAACTTTTCTTTTCATTTTATTTGTGGCTAGAATTATGATTTTGAAGGCAACAATTAAGCAGTTTAGGGTCAGAAATTCAAAAACTAAAAACAATCAAGAAACTGATAAAACTTCTACAAAAAAAACAACAAAAAAAAAACAAGCAAATGATAACAAGCATAACGTAAGGGTGCAAATCAGCTGATGCATGCTGAGCATTTTGAAGCAACCCAAGACTGGGGTACACGAAAGTTGACACCAAGGGAAGAGAAAAGAATGAAAATGTTCAGCAAATGATAGTTCAGAGGCTCGACGGTAATCCAGAAGTTCATCCCTCTCTGAAGTATACCATACAGATAGTGGCCTTCATTTCTGGATGTAACCTACTTTTAGTCAACTACTGTACCCCCCAAAAAAAACTCAAAAACGATAATGGGGCTGTCCTTCAAGCCTGTTTGGTGTCTGGTGTCAATATATATATATATTTATATTTTTTATTAAAAGTTACTTACAATACATATATGATCACTACTGTGTGACGCATGTTGAAGACCCCAGGGCAGCAGTAGTACCGCACTGGCTAAATTTCGTATCTACAGCTGAGACAACGAATGCCCACCAAGGCAGACTAACTTCCTGCCGAAACAAACGCACAACATGATGCCAATATGGACAGTTGCGACAGGACCCACATAATTCCAACCAAAAGAACCAGACAAAATCATTGCAAAGGCAGACCCGTGCAACTTTTTCCTGCCTGGCAGAAATTCTTTTGACCTTTCTCTTGCCTTTCAACTTTCTAAGCCCTTCTCGCAAAAGTCCCAACCAGCAGAGAACTAGAAAAATGGTCAGGAGAAAGAGAAAAGTGGTTTAATCCTTTCTTGGTGCAGGAACTGGTCTTTAAGTGCTAAATATAAACTTTTGACTGTGTAGTATCTGCAGACATATGGATTAAAATGGTTGTTTTTAAGCAATAAAAAACAAAACAAAAAAAACTCCTGATTTTCAGAATTTTAAAAATTGGCAAGGATGGGGCGGCACTGCGTTTGGAAATTTCGGTTAAAAAATATAACCCATTTTCTACCATTCGTTTTGTAAAGTATGAAACCTAATAAAAAAACACCTTGCAAACATAAAATTGATTAGCATCAATACACTGTCTGCTCCTATGCATATCAGCAGACAAACAGATTGAAATGGTTTACACAGCAGAAGTAATTCTGGAATTTTAGATGGCGCATGTATAGCATGTAGGCGGCCTCATGATAGGATTGGCTGGTCATCATCTTTTATTTAATCTATAATTGTAGTATCCGGAAATGAGACAGTTAAGATGAAATATTGATTTTGTCTAAGGAAAACCATTATTACAAAAAACAAGCATCCTCATTAATGGTGCTACTCACGGACAACTTACATAGCTGTACCCGCCCCACAAGCAGAATCAGTTTTTCGCACCAAACCTCTCCACTCAGAAAGCCCCCATCCATGAACTCAAAGAATGATAATTATGTACTCTACATGACCACGCCATGACAAATTAACTCAGAGTTACACCAATCTATCTATCAAACCACTTGTATATCGAAGGGCCCTTTCATGATCCTTTCGAGGCCTCTGAGAATAAATAATCCAGATGTGCAGATAAGTAAACTTTCCATCGAATTACATTACCTATCTGCTCATCCAGATCTACCATACACAACAGTGGGACAGTACTTGTAAACCTATGAATGCATTTAAGAGGCCCAAAATAGGACTTTGAAATCGCCTTTTTATGTTGTGAACTCCGTCTACGCACCGTAAGCGTCACAGAAGACAAAAATACTATTGCGCGTGTCAATTTTTCTCATTAAAAATGGGCCAAACAATGCGACCCTTCCGTTTACTAGAGGCATTTCTCAGGAAAAGGAGCAATAAAATTTCTGGTCATGTTTTTCATAAAAAGGCTACGCATGATCATGAAGGTTGGTTCACACATTCGTGTTTCACCGAGTGTGTTGCATTCCTTTGCTGCCACTTGCGAAGAGAGAACACGCTGTAGCCCCGGAGCACTTCCAAACTTCGTATATATATTTTAATATTGTTTACGCTTCATTCTTTCACTGTGGGCTTCAAATAATCGTGACAATCTTATAAGCAATCATGTCGCATGGATAGTGCGTAAATCCTATCTCATAAGTACTGCAAAGCCTTCAGTCTATAATTATATGCGGACCGGAGGTGTTCCGGGGTCACCCAACAGGCGGCAGCAGCGTACCACCGCCTTCTCCAGTCATAAGCAGTTACGAGCGGTTGTAATCCACTCGAGCGCACTCTAACGCAAATTCTGAAAACCGGCTTTAATTTTGGATTCCTTAGTAAGCTTGGGACGTGGACTTAGGAACGACCGTAGGAAGACAAAGTCAAAATCTAATTTAGAGCCCCTCGAACGAACTGTCGAGCAACCCAGACCTTTCTAGAGCGCCAAGCGCATTAGAAACGGTGTACCTCTGGTGATTGTTGTGGTTGCCTCGTGGTGGAGTCGCCTGCCGGTACTGGCCGTGGGGAGGGCTGGGGCAGCGTGGCCTGGTACTGGGGTGCTCTGGGAACCGATGCTCGTACTGGTGCCTCTGGTGGTACTGGGACCGCCCTGGGGGACCGCCCGGTCCTCTGATCTGGTAGCTGTTCATGGCCTGCATGGTTGCACGCACAATGAATTTGGTGGTGTCTGTCGAGCTGCTTGCTTGTCGGCAATGTTCTTCTTGGACAAGGGGCAAGTGGCAGGAACAGACAAGGAACCTTGCGGAAAGCATTATGTAAGGTAGTGACTTGTCAAAGACCGCAGTCAGAGAAAAATATTAATGGGTTTGAAGAATGTGTCGAAGTTGGAAGACGGACACTAAAAGGCTGGAATGGGAAGAAGTGTCACGAGTCAAAAATTCCACATGACCGGTGCTGGGATCTGCATGCGCTGACAAAACCAAAGGAACTGAAGACTGGCCTGTGTGAGAAATTTAGCGTCCAGAAGAGATTATTTTCTCTAAAATAAAGGTTTCAATAATGGGTAGCCAACTTATTGTGCTGTGGAATATCGTGCAATCCGTTAACATATATGATGCTCACCATTACGAATTGCGAAGGCTCGAGAAAAACAGTGCAGCCAATTAGATATGTATGCTCAGCGTATTGACGTACGGTTCGGCTGAAAGATATAATACGTCGCACCAACAGCAGCTGCCAAAGCTCTCGAAGACAAAGCACGCAGAGCTCCGAAAAACAAACTTTATGATGTTCCCCAGCTGTCAAACTTAAGAGAAACATTGGCCGCACTAACTGAAATAATTAGCTAGGTATCCTTCACACACATTGAGTGTGAATGCGTGTGAAGACTCCCTATGCAGAGCGTAAGTTTGGCTGCTTTTTGCACAGGGTTTGCAGTGATGTCAGAACGGTGAGTTCTTATTGGCTGATTTGAAAACATTGTGGGTGGACCTCAACGCATCTAACATTAAGATCTACCCACTATCCTTCCAATCAAAGTCAATTAGAGCTCCGCATTGTTCTGACGACTTGCTCTCTGCATAGGCCCCTTGCTCTCAGCCAGTGTTTGATTAATGGTGATAATGCACAAGTCAGGGTCCTTTACAAGCGTGTGTCAGCATCTGTCTACGCGCGGTAACAGAGCGTACTAAAGAACTAAAAAAAAAAAAAAGTTTAAATAAACAACAGAAAACTGTCTTATCAAAACAATAAGAACGCCTTTCCTGCAGTTATTTTTCGAAGATTCATATAAACCAACGAAATTCTGCCATTCTGCCACCTTGGCGCCCGCGAGCAATGTGAGAAAGCGTAAATACGCACAACCGAAAAATTTTAGATTTTGCTCAAGCTTGAGAGACTACAGGCCTATGCTCTATCTCATCATAAGTTCGAGAGAAACCGTTGCTAGGAGCACAACATACTACACAGGGGCGGATACAGGAATTTCCTGAGGGGGGGGGGGTCAGGTGTTGGTCAGCGTACCATATGTTAAGAAACCCCCCCCCCCTCTTCTTCGTTTTATGCCCTAAATTTTACACATGCAGAAATCAAGACGGGGGTCAGGACATCCGGACCCCACCTCTAAATCCGCCCCTGGTACTACATCGTTCTAGAAGCATCATGTATGCTTCCTTGCAGGCACAGTCAGCCAGGGGGCACCCCCCCCAAATCTTCTATTTTGCTGGGGCCTCCTCTCCCCCTCCCCCTCCTACAGCATTTTGTCATAAGCGCCCGCCCGCCCGCCCCGCCCCCCGCCCTCCCCCCCAAACAAAATCCTGGCTACGTGCCTGCTTCCTTGAATACCAGCTGAACGTAGAGGAAATTCAAGTATAGTATTCAAGGAAGCATGTCAAACCAACCGGCTCAGCTCCAGGCCGTCGCATCACGTATGAATGTTGACGGATTGCACGATTCTTGAACGACGCTATGGTGGGCTAACCCACCATAAACTATGTTTTCACTTTACGAGCGCGCGATCACAGCAAGTCCACCCAAATTATTACGCTGGCTGCGTGTGTACCTTACACCGTGGTGTGTACTGAAGACGACATGAATGTTGAGTACCATGCTCCAGTATTCTCCAAACTAAGCAGTAGTCGGGGGACGCCGAGCAGGCGCTCGTTGTATCACAAGCGTTCCTATTTCTTACCTTGCGATATGTCCGGAGGAAGTGTCAAAATATCCCAGAAGTGTTGATTGGGTTACACGGCGAACAGATTACTTAATTAATTAAGAGATGCAATAAGGCTCCTCGGTCAAAACAACACCGAACGCAAGCAGCGAAAGAGGCAGCATAACCAGTGTTGCCGCCGAAAAGAACGCTCCTTTCAGTACTCAACAAAAATCGAACAAATTCAGTAAACGCTATATTTTTTTCCTCCATATTTTATTTTCTCGTCCACAGAACTCAGGGACGCATTCAAGGCACGCGAGCGTTCAAGAAAAACGGCGTTCCGCGGTCGGCAAAAAACAAAACAAAACCATTAAACATTTGCCGCGTCGATGGGGAAGGAAGATACGCGAGCCGGCGAAACCGAAAACATCCCGAAGCGCGGCCGCACGCACGCAGCAGCAGTCGCCGCCGTCGAGTAGCGCACGGAACGGAACATCCGTGTTGTCAAAACAAGCCGCGAACTCGGCGCATAAACAAACAAACCTCAGAAAAAGGGAGGAAAAAAAAAACGATTCAAATAAAGCAAGCAGGAAGCGCAAAGAAAACAAGCGGGGAGAACGCCGGCACAAAACGGGTTACAGAGGGGACCCTTTCTCTGGCTCGGTAGTCGCGCGCACCGGCCAATTTGCCGCTCATATCTGGGTCAAACTGGACAGATGTAAGGTACTACCAGCACTAGCAGCCCGCCCTTTGGCGTACCCCGTGATTTCGGCGCTACCGGGTTCGGTGGGGTGCACGGACCTCAAACCGTGTCAATACGTCCGCCATACGTGACGGAACGTCGAGACTGCGAAAACATTTGTCACCGAGTTGACAAATCGATATGCATGCGAAAGGCAGAGGACTCGATCGGGCTTCTGCTCCACGGAAACGATTGAAATGGGGAGCGGAAGTTCGTCTGCTTCTTTTGCTGGGTTTGTGGTGACGTCAGTGTGCCGAGCTCTGATTGAAGGATAACGGGCAGACCTAAGGTCTACCCACTAATCTTCAATCAGAGCCAATCAGAGCTCGGCATTCTGACGTCACCACGACCTCTGCAAAAGAAGCAGACGATAATATTGTCTTTAGAATCGCTAAACATGCAACAGACTGCCAAAAATTAAATAAAAAAAAGTTTTGTAGGAAAAAATTAGTGTGCTTCGACAACACACAGAATTCCTGGACTGACATTGCTGACATATGCTAAAGTTTATCATACGGAAGCCCATACATCTCCTTTGCCTGGTTGCTGGCATGTTAGGCAAGCAGTGAGACCAGAGACTCAAGACTTTAGACACACCTACATCATTCACAAAACTGCAAAAAAAAAAAAAAAGAATCTTTTTAGACATTATTTGCTTTTCCCACTAGCTAAGGCATGTGAAACTAGTCTCGTCAACAGAACCCCCTGTACTGATATATGCAAGCCCATACCCCCGTACTCCTTTGCCTGGCTGCAGACGATGGCGTCGCAAGTTTATTTTCCATTTCTGGTGTTTAGGAAGATTTACCCCTCGACGCAGATAACCTTACGTTTCCCAGCCTAAATCGGGAGATGATGATCCCGGTGGGAACTTTTAAAGCGCAGCTTACGTGGCGACTGCATGCAACGCTGCCAAGAGCGTGCGCGCGCCCGCGTGCATCGTGGGAGAAGGGCCAGAAAAACAGGAAGTACCGTTAGGATAACTTTCGCAAGACCAAGGCCGCAAAGAGCGCATCCCTCAACGCTTATCCCATGCCGCTCCTCCGCAACGCGGGGAGCGCCGTGCGCTCGTCGCAAGCACAATGCACCGCCTCTAAAATTAGCGCCAAAAAACGAAATGTCACGGGACAACGAAACAGAGGGCCGAGTCCTTACCGATTGCGTGCAGCGTTGCGGACGTTTTCGCCGGAACCCTTCCGTCCGCTGCAAGAGTGCTCGGCCCGTCTTAGAAATCGATCTAGCAAAGGGCGAGAGGCCAGCGGGACACGGCACTGGTGGAACACTTTCGCCAAACCGGTTGCAGCAGAGGCACACACACACACACTGAGCACCAGACGTACTACACCAGCCAGCCACGCTACCGTCCAGGCTACCTTTGAAATCTCGCCTGCTTTCCACTGCTCCGAGTTCGGTGCTCGCGCTGACAACCGGTTTTTCCGCCGTTGATATCTCCAGACTGGCTCTAGGCTTTCTTCGTTTCCCCCCTTCGTGCACGAGTGTGTGCCGAGGGCAACGCTGCTGTAACCGCTGCGTGCGAGACGCTAGGATTACCGGAGATACCGAAACTAGATTGGCTCGCGAAGGCTGGTCGTAATGTAGTCCCCTCACCGACGCGACGCAGTGGCGATTCCCCTCTCCCGCACAGGGAGGCGGCTATGCAGCAGACGGTGTGGAAACGAATGCGTGCAAGACCTGTGACATCCGGTGGCAGCAATGAACTCATTAGCAGACACCGCTACTCAAACTTCCAAGTACATTATTAACGAGTAATCACCGGAGGCACCCAACGTACCACTCCCTGCAAGCACGTGCCTTATTACTGGTATGGAAGGGAAATGTACCGTACTTGTTTGTGTTTCTGATAGTGGTTGGTAGCCGAGAGTTATGTCAGCGCTCAGCTGAGGCTCGTGTTCAATAAGTGAAGCACTGCACACCAAGTAAAGCACTGACACAGCATTAGTGTCAAATGCTGTGCTCCCCAATAGAGGAAGACCACGAAGAATCCAGACTACAGGCCTTGTATTACACCGAGCTCTGCAGAAAACAAACTGGACCCCTTTAGACTGACCACCCCGCCAACACTGCCGGTTTCTCACATCCTTGCACAGACAGATAACCTTCCGCACCAACCGCCGGCACGGCGCCACGAGGAGCCAAGTGCCAACTGCGCAGCAGAGACAAGACACCTCCACGGTGGTAACAAAGCGAGGTTTTCCATTTTATTAACGTCCTAACGCAGGAAAAGAGTATCTACAGAAGGTCAGAGACGCGGGGGGAGAGGGGGATGTGGAGAATATGAACAGTGTCGTCTCTGGTGTCGTCGTCTTCCTCTTGCCTGGGGAGGGCGTCCCACTAGGGTCACCTGCTCAGGCTGTGCTCTCTGGAGCAGGCTGAACCCTGCTTCTGCAGCTGCACGTGCAGCTTGTACTCTTCGGGGAGGGAGGCGAAGAACGGGTGGTCCAGCGCCTCCAGCAGGCTGATGCGCTGAGACGGCTCGTACTCCAGCATCCGAGAGATCAGGTCGAACAGCTGCCGGCTGTCCTCGTCGTCCAGGGCCATGTACCGCTGGAAACGTGCAACTACGTTTGTACTGGGGCGAGTCGGTACGTCCGAACAGTGCATGCCTAGACTAGAGGATCCGCAGTATTTGTGCAATCAGACCTACACTCTCTCTACGAGATATGGTTTCTTATAACATTGTCAGATATATAGAGCCCATCGTAAGAAACGTGGCCCGTAAGAAACTAGGAAATATTCGCAGATCAGATATGTTGTAGGGCTGCCCGATAGATGGCAGCGGCAGGTACTCTAGTAAGCGGTGACGAGCGATTGCAAACCGGCGTTTACGAGAGCAATAAACTGTAAATAAGTCAGCGAACAAGTAAAAGAAAGCACTGTGTGTGAGTCCCCACACCAGTTTTGCGCTTCATTTTCCTTAGCTATTCCTCTACGTTAACAAGGGCAACAGTTGTAGCTTTATGAATGAAACTCCTTCGGTCTTGTAACCATAGAGCATGCACATTTTTTGAAAACTGCTCGTTTAAAAAAAATTAGAAAAATTTAACGCAGAAAAATCTCAAATACGGCAAGACGATACTAACAGCTACCAAATTTCACGTCCTCAACAACGCTTATGAGGCTGTAATGTCTGAAGTGAAATTATTGATTGATTGATTGAAAACAGGAGAATTTGCCACTAGCCCTAACACAGATCGATCCACCTGGTCACCCTAGGTCACCACTGCAACACAGAAAGACTGTACTGCCCCGCAAAACAAGAGGGCCCGAAGGAATATACTGTAGGGGCGGAAAACAAGTAGCAGCTAAGAATGCTGCTGTTAATCCAACCATTGCCTGGTAATTTTATCTTAGCCAGGGAACACTTCAAAACTTATCTTTGAGAGCATACATTTTTTTTTTTTTATACCAAGAGGGTACAGTGTGTATACAAGGCCAAAGAACGGCAAAAAACCCAATGCAAGTCAATTTCAATAGACTACTTCCATAAACCCCTGCATGCAACCGGCCTCGGTGCACTCTGGGAACTAGTTGGCCAGGGAGGAGAGTGGCATGGTTTCGGTTTCGATTCGTCACGTCGACCGTAGATTATACACAGAGCGTATATCATGTTTTCTGGTCCCGAGAGCGTCATTTTTGGTCTCTAAAGTGACCTATGTGGCTAGACCCGAAGGTTTAGCACAGGCCGAGCGTATAGCTTGTCTTCGCATGCTTAATGTATTTTTGTACTCGAGCCTTTCTGTTAGCGTTTCGAGTATGCGAACGAGCCAGTGCTGGGAATCTCGACGCCTGCGAAGCTCGGGGATACTGTGCAAGTCAAGAGCGTAACAACCAATAAGTATCGTAACCCGAGCTCGCACCTTTATAGTAGTGTTGCTCGTCGGGAAGTTTGTTTGTTTTGTGCGTCCATAGACGAAATATAACTTTTTTCAGTTACTGTTTTCTTAATACGCCTGAGTATGCGAGGTAGAACTCGGAGGTGCCATTAAAAAGCTCAAGTCGAACACACTTTTATTTCTTATCTGTACTGGCCCATAGCACTGCACGTGAAATCCCCACCCGCTTGCATTCTAGTAATTTATTATCGCATATGCGCATGAAGTTATCCTGCCGTCATATAGGCACATTCGCTACATACAAACCGTTTTAAGAAAGCAAAAAGTCGAGCACTTGTGTGGAAGAATGTCAGCACCGTTCACTGGAAATGCGCTGGACGGGCGTGAACCCTATATGCGGTGCGCCAAATGAACGAAATTATTCAGAGTGCATTTGACGGTTGCTAATGGAAATAATATTTGTTATGTGTTTGCTTTCTTCCTGATTGAGTATGCCGAGATAATTTCAGACACACCGTTCAGACACAAATCTTGAGGCGTCAATAAAGCTCGTCCAGAAAGGCTTAGCGAGGAGTAGGGGCGCTTGTTAGGGCCTCCGTCGTAGCTAGCCGATCTCTGCGTTTGCGAAAACTTAATCTCCTATCAGCATAAAATTTGAGTGGGATATATATGATGACACGAGGAAGACCTCATAGTAACGTTTGTGCAGTAGCGAGGTCGAATTTATTGCGTTTCCTTAAAAGTAATGCGTCAACGTTGGGCTCAACTTTGGTGCTCCTGCGAGAATGCGGCTTGCTTTTCGCCTAATGAAGTAAGAAGAAGCGGACGTTTGGCAAACAAAATACGTCTAAGGCCCAAGGTGACCAAATTTCAGTTGTAGTTCACTGCTACTAGATGGGATTATTGAAATTGAGCTCAAAGATGCAATCGTGGAGTGAGGTGCCGACTACAAACGTCTTACTACGTTTGCATGCGTACGGATAATATCCCGGTGTTTCGGGAACCAAGGAAAGTTCCCCTGTCCTCGTTTTGTATCGCTCGCGACTGAGGTGTGCTGTACATTCGTGAAAAGTCAGATAATCGAAAGCGCAAGCAGCGCATTCGGTCCCGAGCGGTGATGGCATGAAATGAAGCTGCTCAATCGAAACCGAATCTGAGTGGCCAACCAGTTCCCAGAGTGCACTGCGTGGTATTTCGCCGCGATGGGGCGCCTCGGTTTTGGAAGAAGTCTATTAATCTACCACCAAGTGCCTGAGAAAGCATTACTGCATTATTACGCTTGTTTAAAACTTTAGCCTAAAACTTTAGCCAGGCAATGACCAGCCAATGACCCGCAAGCCAGACAAACCCAGAAAGGCAGCTCACCCGTAGAGGTTTGCAGTTGTCCTTGACGTAAGCGGCCCGCAGAACTCTTCTCGTCCCAGTCAAGGTGGCCGTGGTAGAAGTACTTCGTCCTGAAAGAGGCACGGGCATGAGCTCGTCCCTTCGCCAAGTGACAAAAAATGATCTACTATTGAAAGCCAAGCTAGAGGCCTCAAGATTGATTCATTGATTGATTGTGGTTTTATAGTGCAGAAGCATCTATGGCTTTGATGATTACAGAAAGCGATTATGGGAAAAGATAGAGCTCTAGTAGCTTGAGGTCTAGAGGCCTCAAGAAAAAGGAACAAGGGACCAACCTTGTGTGTGGTCCATCTGCCGCCTTCAATTCGGCTGGCAATCAATGTATTAACCGTGCAATTAAAGGGGCAGTGCAACGATTTTTTGGCTTTGTGCAAGTACTGCTTAGAATGAATCCCCAATGTTTATAATCAATGAAACACGCGTTAGTTTTCCTCCCCACGCAAAAATAATCGAAACAAAAAAGTGGCGTTTTTATATTTGCAGTTAGAACAAGCGGCCACGAGATCTGGAGTTGATCATGTGTGCAAACGTTAATCACAGCCAAGCACCAAATTCCAGACATTGTTAGGGTTTGGCCATTGTCGTCATTACAGCGACTGGATATGAGCCTCTACTTCGAATGCTTAGCGAGCTATTCATTATCTCGAGCCCAAATCAAGTGCTCGTGCAATGCTCGGGTTCAATCTATGAGCCGCGTTCAAATATTATCACTGGGGGGTTATGCCAACACCGCGAACTCCGTGGTACGTTGGCAGGTTTTGCGAAGAAAGATTGAAAGAAAAAGCTCGCTTTTCTACATGAAATTACACTGCAACGAAGAAGTTTTTCCCATCAGTGGCGCTACGTGCGGATATACTTGGATCCCACTAGTGCCAATAAGCTCATGTAATGTGGAAAAACATCCAAAATTAATATCGTTGTTCAGCCCCTTGAAATGACACCACAGCGTCTTCTCCATGCAGAGGCACGTAACTTAGGACCATATTCCCACCAGGCTACCATGCAGCAAACACTTCTTACAGTTGTGCCAAATGCAGCTTGTTGGCGGCCTACTTTACATTTGCACATTAACACGTTTCAGGACATGCTGTACTGCGCAATATTGCTCAAGTCGCCTAAAAACTGCTTGTTTTGTTGGGAGACAAAAACATTTTTTTCTTTTGTCGTGGCAGTATGAGTGGGTAGTTAATAAGCTTAATAAAAAAAAAATAAAGAACTAAGTCAATGAATTCAGATAATGGGCAACATCAGCTATCAATGGACCAGATTGGCCAGAATTCTACACAAGAACCCTCTATCAAAGGGAAGTCAGAGTCGGAAAACCTGAGCAGTCGCTGATAGAGGCTTCATTGTTTCGTCCGATAGATGCTGGAATGTCCCAATGGCCCTTCATCAGCATATCTGGCACTTATGCAAGTGCCTCTCCCAACTGTGGTGGAAACAATCCTGAGACTAAACCACTTTGCCAAAGGTCAGATGGATTCCCACTTTGCGCAAATAGAGACTTCGAAAACGTTGCAATGCTTGTATTCCCAGGGGAAGCACACCCTTATCAGCTGATAAATAGAAATGCCGCCGCAGCAATAATGAATTGCCCCAAAGTTCCAACAGATGCATATTGCTTTGAACATGCTTTGAACAGAGTCCCCAGGATTTCATTAATGAAATTTGAATTTACGTGCACTTTGGTGCAAAACAAAAATACACCCGCCAAGTAAGAGTCAAATGACTCCTACTTGGCGATAATTTTATTTAAAGAGGCCTCGAAGAATGGTTTAATTGAGCATCAGTATCCACACCAATCTCACCCATGCTTTACATTGCACGTTGGGACGTATTTAAAGATTGTGTCATAAAAGTAACCAGGGGACAAGACAGGGGCCAGCATAAATAGTCTTCTTACCAACAAACATCCCTTTCTAGAGAAAATATTTACACGCTCAAGAGTAACTAGGAAAGTCTTAGAAAGAATTTTGCAACCCTAGATTTGTTTGCCACTAGTAGCCAAATAAAATCGCGAGACAAAACTAAAAACGACCAACTCATTTAGAGGCAAGACAATATGTCCCAATCCTTCTACGACTATTTTAGCGACAGCAAGTCCCGAGGAAGCAGCTGAATCTATTCTTCATTTCACCGCAAGCATGAGCATTGCTTTAACTATAAAGGTGACTCTCAGTACTTTCAGGGCTCGCAATTATAGCGAAAACGAGTACAGCACCCTTTTTCAGAGCTTAAGTGTGCCAAAGCTTGTCAAGCAGAAAGCTGATGCATTATGCCGGGACAATGCCGTCTGCTGCGATTGGTCAGAGCTGCACTGCTGACCAATCGCAGCAGACTGCTTTGCCCAGTCCCTGGTCCCGCCACGTAGCATAGGGCCCCTGGAAGCCAAAGTTAGCAGACCGCACGAACTGGACTCAATTGACAACGTTGCACCACTGTCGCAAAAGTCCCATTGAGTGCAGCTCCACAGCCTGTGCTTAAACCACCTGTGCAACGTTATCGAGGCTAGCTAGCTTCCTCAGCGCTGTAATTCCATCGAGTCTACCTCTGCGAACGCAGAAGGACTTTGCGTGCACAAGCTTTCGCAGCAGAGCTTGCGTACACTCCCAGATGTGCCTCTGTACGCGACGTAGTAAATGCAGCCCCCAAGCCTTGCCGCCTAGGTGGCTTTGGTCTGGCGCCCCCAGAATGGGCAACGGTCGCGTCTCGGCGCCCCCACTCACTTGGTCTTGCGGCACATGCGGTAGGGCAGTGGCCCCAGGATGCGCTCCATCATGGCCAGGTGCTCCCGGTTGTCGTGGGTCTGGAACAGGGTGACCCCGAGGCAGAGCTCGAAGAGGATGCAACCCACGCTCCACACGTCGCAGCTCTGGCTCCAGCCCAGCTCCAAGATCACCTCAGGGGCCCGGTAGTGCCGCGTCGACACAATCGTGGAGTGGTGCTCTTCGTCGAAGGTGGCCGACCCGAAGTCAATCAGCTTGATGCGCGTGTCCTTCACACGCCCGGACGTCCCGCTTCTGCCCGGGGAGGAGGGAACGCGGGGGTCAGTCAAAGCCCCACGGACCGGGAAGTCGGCCCTACGATTGCGGTGCCCCTCGCAAAGCCGGTCGGAAGGACTAAATTCTGGAAGTACCGAGGTAGCTGCCATTGTCCTTCTAGGAGACTTCTTTGGGGCAACACCTTAGCGTCCGCTGCCTCTCTCAAGCTTCGGAAGCTTCCTTTTCACAAGTCGCACCTTTTGAAAGCTAGCAAAATGCAATTTCAGCTTTAAACGAATGCCAGGACAGATGGCACGACTGCACTTCGTCACCCTGCCAGATTTGGACACTGCAGCGAAATGAGGACCTCGCTATATTGATAAACCTAATGCCTCGCAATCGGAGTTTTAGTGTGTCCAAATAATTGAATAGAGAACACTGCAGACAATCAATCGAGATACGATTGGAAGGCATAAATTAGAGCACACTGCAGAGAGATACTATTAAAAGTATGTAAGTATGGTAGCATTTGCACAGACCATAACCGAATTGCTAGTCTAATACTTCCCCAATAGTCTAATGACAGCTCCAATTTTATATGTAAGAAGACTGCCCTCCATATTCCTCAGTTGTGGCCAATACTTTTGTCTAAACAACTATGTTCTATGAGACAAGGTTACTGTACCTGTGTCCAGGATTGACACACAAAGTAACGGGCTAAAACGGGCACTTTTTCATACCAAGAAGTTTCTTGAGCATTTCCCAAGCTCTGCTTATGGCTACCACAAGTATCGGAACAACTATTCGGTGCTCAGTTTGATCATTACTACAGCACCAATATTTTTAATTCAAAGCCAGACTAACTAGCATTCCCCGAGCAACAATACTAGGGCAAGTGTAAAACAAATATAAAACTCGAATTTTTAAAAAATTTTTTACAGGGCGTACGGCTACTTCTAGGGACGGAATTTGGACCCTCCTCGGGAATTCCGGTCAGTGCTGGCTCACCGCAAAGGCTGTGGCACTTGCCTTCTTGGCATTGTAGCTGATGTCATAGTCCGAGTTGACAAACAAGATGTTCTCGGGCTTCAGGTCAGTGTGGGTCAGCTGCTTCTCGTGCAAGACTGTCGGCCACCAGAAAAGAAACACACAAGGAACAGAGTTACTTCTGTGTACAAGCAACCATGGCCAAGGCAAAGCTAGAGGTAGCTTTGCCAGCTCAGAAGTCCACACAATGGCAGGATGTCACCCATTTGCACAAGCTCAGCAGCCACTAACTCAGCTATGGCTGCCAGCGAATACTCCCTTAGAGCCACCGCATACCCAAAGAACATTCAAACTCCAATGCTTTAGTGCCCAGAACTGACATCAAAATTACACCAATCTTCTCTATACAGGCTCCTGGCACAATACTGAAAATGTCTCTCCAGGCACTCCAAGTGTGTGTGACAATACATTCCGGTCTAGAAAGCTAGGAGTATGCCAATGAAGTTGCAAAGGCCTAGTGCAATGCAAGGGAATTTAACGGAGAAACCGCGGTTCATTCCATGGCACTCTGGGCAACAGCAGTTCACTCAATGCAGTCATCTCTCAAGTTGTGTGCAATGTTATTGAAGCTACAGGCACGAGAGCTCAGTTATGCATAATGCTGTTTGCACGAGAGCTGCAGTAGGTTAAGAATAGCAGGACAGGCTCATACCACAAAGCCTTCCACTCTTTCCACTTTAGTTAAGTGAACATCGAGGAGGCATGTGGAGAGGACACAGTCAATCATAGCAAGCAGAGAACTTTATGGGACGGAAAAAAATTTTGTATGTTTAGACAGCCTTGATGATAGAAAGCCTCCACGGGTGACTTGACTCGTAGCTGTAGATGAGAAATTTAACCAGTGCAGTAAAACTGCTAACCTGGGGGTCTTTAACGTGCACCACGCAGTAGTGATTATACAAACACTTGCCGGTACTTGCAGTTTATGGGAGGAATTTCTCTTCACCTTCTGATGTTGCAACATACTTCAGTATAAAAAAAAAAAGTACCATATAAAGCCACACACCTATGTCAGTGCCTCCCACATTGCTACACAGAGGTGGCACATCTCTCGATATCGAAACAGGCATCAATATTTTGGGCATACGTGAATCCTTTGTGATCAATAGCTGTGAAAAAACTGATAAATGAGCCTTTCATTCACTAAGAGGGGACATGAAGAGGGGACATTTGGCACATCTCGAAGTTTCAGTACAATAATTCCACTGTGATTTCTGAACAAGCATAGCATCTCCTCAAAGCTGTTTTCAAGACTGTCAGGCCACTCTTAATGCTCGATTATGCCTTCCAACAAGATTTAAATGCTCGCCTGCCACATGCATAGCGCCCAGGCCACGACAACATTTTCGCATCCACGCTACTGGGGTTGAGTATAGCAGGTAGTGACTTCGTTCCATTGAGCAAACATTGGCACCCAGAAAACAATAGTGCTTTTCGAAGACAGCCACCCAGCAGCTCTCAATTAGTGTCCAAAACTCTATAAACCTCAAAAACAACCCCCCTCCCCCAAAAACAACAACAACAAAAAAAAAAAACTGTATTTTGGACACTTGCAACAAACCAAATAAACTGCCAGAAATATTTAAGAAGGGTACACTTACACATGACGGAGTAGCAGAGCTGGTATCCAATGTGACGCACTTGATCGATGGGGTATGGCTGGTAGTGATTGTCCTTCTGTTGAGGTGAAAACACACCACACTAGTCACCAACATGCACCACTGAGTCAGTCATTGTTAACTTCAACCTCCATGCAAAATAAAAAAATAAAAAAAGGAGAAAGAATTAAAGCTTACCAAGAAGTCGAAGACACTCAGGCCCAGCATTTCGAAGGCGAGACACATGTGGCCGTGAAAGTCAAACCAATCCAACATCTTCACACAGAGGCTACAGGAGAAAGGTGCAAACTTTCGAAAAACAAACATTCAAAGTTCCCAACAAACATTCAAAGATTACTGCAAACTGGGGCTGGGAGCATCCTTTGTAATCAGCTCATTAAAACGCTTAAAAAAATTAACAATGCAGAACTGATCTTTTAGGAAAGCATGCATTTATACTGCCAACATCATTTGCACACCAAAAGATTTTGAAAGGCACACAGTGCCGAATGATCCAGGCAGTTTCTGCATGATACACTTGGTCTAGACCAGGGCCATTGAATAAGCTACACTTCAAAGTAACCAACACTTTAGAAAACTCGGCAATTACAATCATTGTTAAAGCATTATCTGAAATCACACACACAAAAAAGTTTTACGTCCTTCCTAAACGGTTTGCGGCAGAGCAAGACAGTATCGCCCGACCATCTCAACCCATACCTAACTCAGAAAGTCAGATTTTCTAACCGTAAATACCGCTTCCAACTCTAACGACCAATTCTAATGTAACAAAAATTTGGTTATAAAGTGCAGTTATTCGGAGGCTGTTGTCTTGACTACATGTATCAACTTCCCACTTTCGGCAGCACACGTCGAGAGAAAAGGTGCGGTTGTGATGATACTCACTGTTTGCCCGTGGGGTCCCAGTTGGCAAGCTTCTCGAGGACATTGATCTCCAGCTTGGCGGCTTCACGGTACTTCTCCACATTCTTTATGATCTTCAGTGCCATCGTCTGGTCACTGCACACAGAGGAAACAAGGCTGTACTTCCCCACCTATACAGCCAAAATTACCAGTTTTGTCTTCCGAGTGCCTCATTGTTCCTACAACCGCCGTTGCACGGATCGATCGTGAAATTGCACAAGCCGGTAGCAAATGCCAAAGGTGCGAGTTCGCTCACTCGGGCACTCATTTACAAACCGGAAGAGCACAAATGAGCCGCACATTTCTTTTTACGGCCCCAGGTATGTTGGAGACATTCGAACTGGCAAAATAATCAGCCTGCCTCGAAAAATTGCAGCGAAGCTGCCATGAATTTCACTTAAACAAAGGAAAAGATGTTTGCCACAAAAGCACTATACCACATAAAACGCCATTGCAGTACACCGCACAACAAGTGCTTGAGTCTAAACAGACAGCATCACACCATGCTCTTATACCTCTCTTTTTGTCTTATTTTAATTTGTTTCAATATGAAATAGCAGACCACCACAAAGATCAAGGCTGACATATTTATTTGTCTCCTATCGATTCACCTATCTGACACATGTCCGTGCACCTCTTTTGATCCAAAGGCGGTTCATTTGACCAAACCATTCTAAGAGCCGCAGATGCTCGGCTTAAGCTGGGGGTATTAATAACGGCCCATCCGACTCATTTGCGCTTCATCGAGACTTTGAATCTTGATGCAGCCTAACTATTCAAACCATCACTTATTTTCCACCTTTCCCATCTTTCAGTCCAAAAAAAAAAAAAAAAAAGAATGCGTCAAAGCAAACTTTGGCTTTGGAGCAGAATTACGCGATGGAAGAGAATGTGGGCGTATGGCCAGACAGGGAGCCGAGTGCGGGACTGCCAAATTTTAGCCGAGCCGAAACATTCCTTGGTCTCTCTGCGGAGGTCTTGCGGCACGGCATGTGGCTGAAGTTGGAGTGTCCTAACTGCACACCGCTTCCTCTACTATGCCCGAATGCCACAATTTTGTATAGTGCATGTTAAGGATATGCTAACTCTCACAAACAAGGAATTCACGAGGAACATGATACACTGTGCCTCCCTAACGAAAAACAAGTAAAAATATCTGGACCCGAAGAAGAAAAAGTTTGTTACGACATTGCATCCTCCGATTAATTATTAGTTGCCGACTCTTTCAACCAACCATTAATGAGAAGAAGCCGATTTGGGAAAAGACAAATATTATATAACTATATAACCTGCAGGACACCTCTCCACTTACGCTTCGAATATTGCAATCGAATATAAATTAAAGAGCAGAGATCTAATTTATTTCGACGAGGCACTACAGGAGCACACAGGGCAGCACTCATCTCGCGCAATTGAAAAAGGTAAAAGAGAATAAAATTATAAAATTTTGTCAACAGGGTACACCAGGGGCCGCGTAAACAAAACACCGGGAGTCGTGAGACACCCAGAGGAGCCAAGGAATCAGGTGCCTTGCGAGCGCAAACACCCAGACTGCGCACACGTCACCTCCTCCCCCAATCGGCCAGAAAGACACCCAGAGGGAAAGAGGAGGGGGGGGGGGGGAATGTGCCAATTTTAGAAGTCCCCAAGGCCCACCGGAATGCCTCTCATCCTCTCGCCCCGAACGTGTCAGCGCAACCCTTAAACTTGAAAAGCAAACTCCGAGGAAAAGAAACCGAACGAAACTGCGCGCAAACGAGGAAAGGGAAGAGGGGCCAACACAGCAACTCCGCTCGGTCCGGAACCACAAGGCGTCCTCCTTCACCCTTTCATTCTATCACATGACCGACCCCCTCCCCGTATTTAAATTTAAATTGCGCGACCTTTCAGCGGAAGCCGAAAGTGCGTCACTTCACGGGCTTTGTCAGAGGCCCTCGCGGACTACGACGGAGGAGTTCGAAAAGCGAGACCCACTCCCTCTCGACCTGGCAACCCAGAAACCTGGACGCGCAGACGGGTACGCTCAAAATTAGACGACGAGCGCCCGACGCAGGCGCTAACTTTGAGAGAGGGAGAAGCGGAAAAAAAAAAGAGAAAGAGGCGGGTAATGGAAAATGATGACACCGAGCGACAGCCGGCACCTTTGCGACACCGGTTGCGCGAACAAAAGTGTTTCCACAGTGCAGTTAAAGTTGACTCCAGCTCTGATCCTGCGCAAGCTTGACACAGAGGGATGGATTTCAGCCGCAGTGGCAAAATCACAATTCGAGCATGTGTAGCTCTCCGTGGCCAATAAGGATCCACCAGTGATGAGAGTTTTGCCATCTTCGCCTAAACTTTGAGAACCCCCTGAAGTGTGCCAATATACCTGCTCATTAAATGCTTGGAAGTACTATACTGCTTTTTGTAATTAGAACTGGGTTAGTGAAACCTACAGACCCTATTCAGTTCCATGCCAACCATTAAAAATTAAACCTTCCTCAGAAATGATGGCACATCTGCAGCTTATAGTTTTAACAACAGGTAGCACCATGATCTGCGATAAATGGCTGACATATTGGAGTTCCTCATTGTTTGCCTCTTTTCGTCCACAATGCTTAATTAAGGTGTCGTAAGAACTCCGAAAAGCATTAAACACACCGCCATCTGCGAGTCTTGCAATCGGAGATGGCCCACAAACTTCCCAGAGACGACGCAGAAAATCGCTTCTATTGGGATTGCGGCGGAAACTAGGAGCCGTTTTCGCGCTTCAAGCTGATGACGTCAGCTCGCCCCATGAGACAGTTACTGCTTTCGCATTAAAATTA
The DNA here is from genome assembly GCA_037355805.1 of Ixodes ricinus. Taxonomy (NCBI): domain Eukaryota; kingdom Metazoa; phylum Arthropoda; class Arachnida; order Ixodida; family Ixodidae; genus Ixodes; species Ixodes ricinus. The sequence goes on along the minus strand of JAZHYW010024579.1, from coordinate 66,693 downwards.
GAGAGACCATGTACACGAGGACAAGAGAACACTGCCCTTCTCAGTCCCGTCTTCCGATTACATCAGACAGGGGTTCCAGAGAATCGACACACCAAACACAAAGGGAGAGGAGGGGTAGAAAACATGGAACCCTCAGACGTGACTGGAACGTGCAACTCCATTTGGAGGGAAGCACGCGCAGAACCACTCACGTGTGCATGTCGGTCACCTTGACCACCTTCCCAAAGGTCCCCTCTCCCAGGGTGGTGACAATCTTGTCTGCAAAAGACACGGACCCCCGAGGGGGAACACGTTAGCCACTGAAACCCCGGCGGAACCACCATACAACTTTTTGCCCACGTCCAGCCAAAAAAAATAAAAGATAGGAGGGTTCCCACCCCACAGTCACTGTCCCCACCATAACCACCCTCTCTCTTGTCGAGGGACGAATTGGTTCTCCCGTAACAGGCAAAAAGGGAAGATTGGTACGTGGGCATACGTTAAACTACGGGTGATAACACGGGCTGTCCACGTTGGCAGCCAGGAAACAGTTTCCCACCAACTATTTGTACCCCTTTGCCTCCCCGTACCAGTGTGCACGGCGTGCACGAGCCCGCGACTAGCAAAAAACGGCCTGCGGCGACTGCGCCTTTGGCTACCCCTAAAGCAACGGGGCCCGGGGTTGCTTGCCCTCTCGCGGAAGAACAGTCGTCCGAGAAGGAAGAAGAGCCACGAGAGAAAGGGAGGACCAGTACATCTGTCCTGGAGCACGTCTCCTGGCCGGTACACCAGGTGTCCCTCTTCGTCATCCTCGACGCTTGGTGGCCTCCGCACTGGAGACTGCTCCGCCCCGCGGCCCGGCACAGCACAGCATCGTCCCGGCACAGCACAGCCAACAAATGCACCGGCAGGGGGACGACGAGGGACGGTCCATCCGACGACAGGGACAGCGCAAAGACAGCCACCCGCAGATACCACGGTAGACGGCGGCGTCGGGTCGGTCAGGAATGGGGGCGCAAGATGGTCGCGCAAACCGCATGAAGGAGAACAACAACAGAGAAGGAGGAGGCACCAGAGGGCCGTGCGTCAGACCAGCGTCACACAAGACCCCCTCTCCGCCATCCTGCCCCCCATAAAACCCCCACCGGACACGGCAGCAAGCAGTGGCCCCCTTAGAGGCAAGTCAGTGTCACGACGGCCCTCCACCCAAAACCCCAGGCTCCGCACAAACCATGGCTGGCCTCCCGAATGCCGGCCCGTCGGTCGTGCTCACAGACCCTCTGCAAGAGCTGCGACACCCAACTGTTGCTACTCCTTCCCACCAGTTGACAGCATCTGTTACAATTTTTAACTTTGTACAACAATATGCGTGCAATATTTAGAGTACCTGGGCATGGAGCTCTACAATATAAACAGCTAAGCAGCACGGTGTTGGCGGCGCGATACAAACTACATTCTTGCGTAACAGTTACCACCACCGCAACGCTAAGGGACATGCATGGGTCCGGGGGCAAGAGAGAGAAAGCCAGATCGGAAGGGCCCAGCCATGGTTTGCGGCAGGTCAAGCCCTGCCCGGAGAGCATGCAGCCACATTACATTCACGAGCTCCTCTTCGGCGGAGGTCCGGCCACGGAAGCGGCGCCTGACGAAGGCCAGCCTACCGAACAGTCCGGGGCACCACAGTCCGTCCCCCCTGTCCGGGCCCTGCCCTCACTCCCAACGGGACCCCTCGAGGGAGGAAGGGTGCCAGCCGTTCCCCCTCCTCCCCAGAAATAGGGCCCCCACCCCCACAGCCTATCCCTTGGGTGACCACTCGTTCCCCGAGCGGTCAGCGGACGCGCCCTGGCGCTCTTTTGGGGGCGCGACGAACGGGGGCCGCAGTCCGGACGGCCACTGGTCCCGCTCACCTGAGAGCCCGACGACATGCCGCTGGCCACACTCTCCTTCCCAGGGGAGCCGGAGGAGCAAGCCAGGGAAGCGCGCCCAGCATCCGGACGGCCGCGCAGCTGCCCACCATTGCCAACGGGACTGACTCCCCCACCGAGCGAGACGCAAAAGCGGGCTCCGCGAGCCTGCCTCCGGCTCCCCCCCCCCCCTTCACCTCCCCCTGGGTCCCGGGCTAGAGTGGCAACCCCGTTCTCCCGAAATAGACCCCCCCCCCCCCCCCGCTTTCTTTTTACCGAGGAGACCACGCGCGCGCGGGCGCGTGAGCGAGCCAACTTTTTTCCGACGACGTGGGAGACCCGGAGAAAGAGGGGGAGCCCTGCGAGCTCGGCTTACCCGTGAGTGGTGTCCTCGGTCTCCGCGGCGTCGTGTGCTCCGGCTGGATCGGCGCCGCCGGTGTCCCTGCTGGTCGTCGTCCGACGAGTGGTCCCGGTGGTGGTTGTGGCGCCGGTGGCGGCGCCGGCTCGCCGTCGACGAGGAACACGGCGACGCCGGGCTGGCGTCGCGGTGGCCGCCGCCGCCTCCCGCGCCGCCGTACCGCTCGCTGCGCAACCGGAGAAAAAATACGCCGTCGCTAGGTCCGTCTACGCTCGCCCGAAGACCGACCCCCGTCCACTTCCCGGGCCCGAAAGCTGCGCCCGCGAGCCCCCGATGGGTGCTCGCGTAGCATCTCGCCGCTGTCAAGGAAGAAGACGACGACGAACGGGAACTCGCGACGAACGGGAACTCGCGACTAGCGAGGCTACGAAAGGTCCCCCTCCGGCCGGCGGGGGGTAGTACCGGACTCCCCTACCTAACGGAGCAGCAAAGCACCAGGCCCATCGCCATGACTCCCGGACCCAGGCGCGGCGAAGACTCGACGCTCGTAGACAAGCACACGGACCGCGCGAGTGGCTAGAAAGGGAACCAAAACCCGACAAAGGAGCCTAGGGATAACGGAGAGAGAGATTGCCGCCGGTTCGGGATGATCCGTCTGGACGAGTTCCTCCTCCGACGGCAGGGAAACAACAGCCGCGGTGTTCCGGCTCCCCCCACTATCCTACCCGAACACGTTGCCACCGGCGACGCGGAGATCGATAAACACGGAGGGGGGACCGCCTCCCCTTCGTTTGTTCCGTGCTGCTGTAATTGCGTGCCTCTCTCTCTCTCTCTCTCTCTCTCTCTCTCTCTCTCCCTCCCCCCCCCACTAGAGCGTTTCTTCCCCTCCGCGGTACTACAGAGCCGCGGTCGATGCTTCGGTCGACGACGGCGCCGACGTTATTTCTTTCTCCCCCTGGTATCGGAGACTCCACCTCGCCAAAGGTAGGGCAGTGGGGGAAGTCGACACGCGGCGCCATGTGGTTGTCACAGAAACCGAGCGGGGGGCGCCCGATCGATCAAGGCCGACTCACCGGAGCCGGGGCAAAGTCACAACACGACGGGAAGGGGCTTCCTAGTCGCGGCAACGTAAAAACACATCCGAAGAAAAAAAAAATTCTGAACGTTTTAATTGTTTTTCCGCGTCTACGGTTCCCCCCCCCTCCCCCCCCCAAAAACAACAAAAACAAAAAAAAACGCTCACAGCTAAAAATTACGAGAAAAACAACGATATGTTACATTTAAATTACAACAAACCGATTTTACGCTCTCAGCTAACCAATAATCAGATTAAACCCTGAACCTTCATTCACAAGAGAATTGCACTGATGTCTCTTTAAACGACCAACTTTGCTGAGAAAAAATAAATAAGAAACAGGAAGTCCCGTTTCATCGACGCCTGGTTTCTGCCAAAGGGATCAACCACGCGCATACGACGTCAGCCTACGAAAGTTGGGGAGGGCTCGTTTTGTCCTGGTCAAAAATTACAAGAGCTCCCCCCCCCCCTTCCTATGAAACAACCTCTGCCACTAATGGCGAATTCGGGTGGTCAATCGCCGGCGAGCCCACGCCGGCGGCACAGGCAACGAAAACCGCGCACCACGTGACCCTCTCCACCCGAACATAAAGCGCCTGCAACTGGCGTTTTCGTTTGCCTGGGTCGCGCGTGAACTTTTAACTTCTTCCTCGATTATTTTATGATACAATAGGCACGCTGTAGGCATCAGAAACATATATTCGGACTCTGAGATGTGGGTAAACAAATTATTATATATTTTGTTTGGATTCTCGAAGAACTGTTGCCATCTTACAAGAATCCCAGAAGGCTGACCAGCGTCGCCATTTTATATTCCATTTTCTTGTTATTACTTTTTTTCCTGGAATCCTCAGCATTTTGATTTGGCCCAGCCCACACACACCGTGGCCCAGCCCTTTGAAATAGTAATGCGCGTTCAAGTGTCGAGCTGCAGCACTATCAATACATTTTTTTACAGCGGTGTAATAACACGCTGTGTCCCATAGGAAACTGATCTTGCGCAAGCTTGCTTTAAAATATTTATCTTCATCTCCGTTGTTTTTGCTGTCTTTTCTCGGACCACAGAGGGGTGTCTGTCTCAATGGCTTCGTTTTCTACTCGAACCCGCTATCGGCGACCATTGTTTCGTTTGGTTCCCTTTCCCGATTCGGATATGACGTTACCGGATACAGTCTGGCAGACAAGCTGCCCGCCCTCTTGAAGCTCGGGCGAAAATTGTGCCGGTAAATTGCCAGCACACGCCGGAGAAGCGCCACCCGAACGGCGCGCACTCGCCAGCCTTTGACCACGCGAACGCCCTTGCCGGAGATATGGCAAAATATTTTGCCGGGAAATGACCACGCGAATTCGCCATAAGTGGTGTACCTTACATTCGACCAGTTCTGTCCGTCCCTATGTTTATTCTTTCTGTTTTTATTTAACTTCACCAACGCGCTCACGTCGAACTAAAACTGAACCTCTTGTACCACACCACACAAGTAATGAACCACTTGTACCATACAATTTGCGGTGGTATCACTGCAAATATATTAGAAATATATTAGCAACCAAACGACAACCGCCCCTTATCAAGCTGAGCTAGTTGTTTATATTTAATGACAAAAGCCCTCAATTTTCTTTCATCAATTCCAAAGGCTCAGTGCAGTAGCTGCTTTTAAAACCCACGCTGGTTGACGAAGGACGCAGAATGAATATCTGTGAATGGTAATTTTAGGCACGGAATCAAAGGCAATTCAAATGGTGCTCCAGTGAAGTGACATTCACAAATAATGACTTAAGTATGAAACTGTATGTTTTGATTAAGTCATGAAAGTTGGGATAAAATTGTAAGATTATTAAAATATAGACATCAATGACATTTTACATGTAGTTTCATGATAATCATAAATCAATATGTAAGGAATAAATATGCAGTTCTCTAAAAATATAGAGGTGTGTTTGTTAAAGTTTTTGTCTACTGCTAAAGCGAATTCAGTTTTATTTTAAACTTTACTGGTTGTGGTTTCAAAGAGTTGGAGACAAATAAAAGTATAAAGGTGATAAGAAATGAAAGATTTTACATAATTAAACTTGTATCACTGCCCATTTATGCCCAATTAACACTTAAAATTCATATCTCTATACCCAAATCAACCATTGATGCACAACTTGTTAGGAAAAACATCTGTATATCATATATTCTCACAAAGTAAATGCAGTAAAAAAAAAAAGAATTACTGCAAGGAGTTGTTACAATATGAATTCATTAACTTTGTTTTGTTATTTCTTCAAGTACCCAATGCAAATATGAGAGCCATCCACTCGGAAGGAGTGCTTTTCTCCAAAGCATATGTTTGCATTGCAGCGAAGCAAGACAAGCAAAACTGCGGCAACAACCCCAAGGGAGTGACACTTCTCAGCAGTGCACCAGCGCGCGGCAGGAAGCATGCTCCACGGAGCCAACTAACCAGCCCACATACGGTGTGCAACAACAAATTTTCTGAAATTTGCACCTATTGTCACTGTTTGATACAACAGTTGAATCATATCGTGTAGTGGATTCTGAGCTATTAGTCTTCATGTTGAAGAGTAGGAATTATGTTTTTTTACGCGGCGGTGGCATCAATTCCTCACATTCTGCTGAAGTGTATAATTAAATACCTAGTGTGCACCCATGTCGCAATAAGCACTCACCCCCTGCTTTTGAAACATTTGAAATAAAAGCAAAGGACACTCAAGTGTCGACCCCACCAATCTCCGGACTTCCTGAACTGGTTCTCCGTATCAGCTGCTTCTTTGAGCACTCCGGTGCAAAGCAGTGAAGTGTTGTGTGTGCATGCCAGTGCAAAGTGGTACAGCTTTGCTGCTTCAAAAAATTAGGGATTCCGTGAAACCCCTATACTACTCCTATAACAAACCGTCGAATCGAACGAGGCTACATGCACCTTTCTGCTTTTCCGCTTTCAAACCTAACGAGTATTCACAATATTTCCATTCCATAATTTACCATTTAGGAGGGTGTTTGCTCGGTGTTTTACGGTAGCAGGGTGCAGCAGGCCAAATACCTTGGCACAGTTTGGTGCCAATAGTGCAGCAATTGCACACTTACATTGCAATAAATGGAACAGAGAGCTAACCCCCAAAAAGCCAGTCTATTATCCCATCCTATCCACCAGATGGATGGGGATACATCTTCCTTCACCAACATAAAAACACAGGAGACAAAGCACATTTTGCAGTACAACTAGGGATACCTTGCAAGTGTGAGCTATATTGGGATAAATCCAATTTGTCTTCAGACAACAACGAAAACTATGGTCAGCCGAGTCTTGTTTCTATACTCCGTTGTTCACAGAGCTCGACTGGCTGAGATGGTTCGTAGCATCTGCTGCTGTCGGACGACGCAAAGTGAAATGGAGCATCAAACTAGTTTGATATTTCTTTACAAAGCAGCCAGTCGAAATAAATTTGGCAACAAAATACCAACAGTTAAAGAAAATTATTTTTCTAATTTGTAGACTCTTGCTAAGCTTGTGCTATCAGCAGGCTTCATAGTACTTTCTTTATGCAATAAAACTTGTCAGACTAAGAAGGTCTGCGGTCATAGGCACGCATCTCCAGCTGACCGACCAAGGCATGCCAAACAAATTCTGACTCGCGTGCAAGATGAACACTAGCAATGGCTTGTTCTCTCCACTAGACAGAAAACAAGGTTCCAAGCCATTAGAAATTTCAACCCACTAACACCCCCCCCCCCCCCGCCCCCAAATCTAGCCTAGCAGGGCACGCTGCTGCTCAAAGCAAATAGCACTTAGCCACAGATGGTGTGCTGCTGCAGTACCTAACAAACGAAAAAAAAAAAAAATCAATACACCCCAAAGAAAAGGACGGAGTGAGTGAGGGAGGGGGGGGGGGGGTCTTTTAAAGAACTCGATTAGATTACGAAGTCGGCTACAGCCTAACAACGTCCAGCAACACTTCCTTCTTAGAAACACGCACAAAAATATACAGGATGTTTTACAGCTTCCTGCGACTCCGCAGTACATTGCCTCCAGGATGTTTACATGCAAGGGGGGACACAGCACGTCTCTTGTACGAGCTTTCTCCGCTGACGAGCGTGCTTTGATCCGGCCCTTCCAGACACGGCGTGCACCCGACCCCTCTCCCACCTCCCCTCCGAACCAACCAAGCAAACAGATGCACGTAACTTCGCCGCCGAAAAGCGTGAGAATATTAGGTCACTGAGGTTGGCTCCATAACGATCCACGGTTGTAAACCACAGGCGAACACCAGGCTCCGTGAACAGAGATGACGAGAAAACCACACACATGAGCTCAACCACTCACGTTTTCGAAGGTCTTCGACGCTTGTGACGATAGCTGCTCGTCGAACTCCTCGAATCGAGGGACTCCGAGCGCGAGTGGTGACGTTTACGTGACCGAGGCATCGCTACGGACGGCGGAGCCACCAAAATCCGCAACTCGATGCAACCTACAAGAAAAAAAACTAAAACATAAAAATGCGCAATAAACTCCCAGAGTTATTTTTAGGCCTAAACGCCTACCCCCAAAAAATATTAACGTTGACGCTCTGAATGCGTTAGCATGCGAAAAACTCGACACAAAATGGCAACTTCACATGGGCATGCATTAATACGACCCAATTAGAACCCACGAATCTCAAAAAATCCTTTAAATCGCACGAAATTTAAAGAGCCAGCAGATATAAGCGACCCGTGGAAGCCGCCATGGTGTTCAACGCACAAGGAAACTAATGTGTATCAAAGTTGGTCACTTTAACGGGTGTCAATGCTAAACTCCGATCAGATGTTACTCAGGTATGGTTCTCCGTATTCCGATCAAGATGCGCAAGAAACGTTACCAGTGGCGCAAAACAGGTGGTTAGAGCCAGCTAAGCCTAGCTACGCAGCAAACATAGGCGCGTACCAGACTGGTGAACACCGCGACCGAAAACGTTCCGAATGTGGTCATACATATGCACGCTAAATGTCCACACCTAACCGGCGTAAGTAACGAAATAGAATCAAACTATCTTGAAAAGGTCCCATACACGTTTACAAGGTGCGATTGCGCAATACCTCAAAGCGTCCGCAAGTCAAGCGAAACGATCGTCGAACGCACTTACTTGTAACTCCCTCGGGAAGAAGTATATTTTTTCGTAGGGCCGCGAGAATGTTGCGAACTCAAAATAACACACTATAAACGCTTACTTGGCGTCGAATTAACTGTTTTATGTTTAAAAAGGAAGCCCGCTCAAAATGGCGTAGAACAAACGCACGAAAGCTGAACGAGAACGCGAGTCCGCAGCGAATGCACGTTTACAATTAAATACAATCTCAAATGAAACTCATACAAAATATTTTTTTAAATAAAAAACACTGAAAATATTTAGTTTCAAGTTATTACTTGCCGTTTTTGTAATTATGTTGCATTTTAGCTCCGCAGCCAGTTTGCGGTAGATTTCCGCCGCTTCCGCTTTCAAGCAGCCGATGTTGCCGCATGTCCGAAGTGTTTGTAGACTGAAACAATGTCCACTATAAATCCTGTCCAAATAGCAGTACGCCGAGCGGCCAGAAATCTTCAACTTAGACCTTTCAAACGAATCACCGTTAAGTTCGATCCTTTTCACAAGAACGTCACCCCGATCAGGTTGGGGAAGGTTCCTTTACCACCCTCGAAAGCCGAGTTGAACTTTCTCTCTTTGCGTCTGTCCGTGGGAAGGCTTGTTTCACAGCTGCGAAGGCGGAGTTCGGCTTTCGCAATGCCTCAAGATTTCTTTGTTCTCTCTTCTTGTGTTCCAGAGATTTCCTTCACCAGGTTAGTGCGCTGCGGGTGCGTCAAACGAACCCTGACTGTGTGCTGAAGACCGACGTGGTTTGCGACCGCTCCGACCCATCCATCGAGCTCACGTTGCGTAAGAGCACTTCTTTTTTCTCTTGCAACTTGTAGCAACGTTTGAAACTGGTCAATCGCTTACATTTGGACGATGATCGCACCCAGTGGTGCAGATACAAACATGACGTGGCGATGTCCTGCGCTGGCCGCAAACCATGCGCTCCAGTGTTTTGACGAGAGGGTGCTACATCTTGCGTCGAAGTGTCATTTTTGCTAAGAATTGCGCCAAACCTGCGCCGAGATTGGCAAAGCAATGCAGAAAAAGAAAAGGTTGTTATTGGTCGACTCTAATAGAGACGGGGGAAAGAAACTGCTACAAATATGTATTTAACTTGCGTCACTACTCACCGTATAGTTTCTTTTCTCCTTGGTCAGAGTACAGTCGAAGGCTTGAACACATACGAAAAGCGCAAATTACGGGAGATTCGCTGCACTTGGTTCGTTTAGAAGATAAGAAAACCATGCAGTGCAAAGATGGACGAATGCTATGATGGCGTGCTCTGATGCTGGTTGGTCCCATTGACCCGTAGCAGCGGCTGCGATTTAAATTAAGGTGAAACGAAGTATTGAGATTGCTCGTCAACCACGTGATAGGCTGACGGATTGATCGCTGACATATAGTCTCAATTTCGACACTATGTTGGCGAGGTGAGGAGCTAAACATTGCGAGAAAACATAGCCAAATTGTAGGAGAGCGCCTACTGTGATCAGACAGAACCAGGGTCTTGTACTCCTTACGAAGTCACTTAACTATCATGTCTACCGCATGCCTCCGTGCCGCCTCACCAGTGCGCGCGTCGAGCTTCACCGCTTTGCACCAGAGCGCTAGATGCAGCGGCTGATAGTTAGCATGAAAGGTTAGTGCGATATAGGTTCTGCGAAGCAACCCTGCCCCCTCCTAACTTCACCCCACACAATGTTTTACAATTGAAGAAACTTTTTGGACTCGCTTCCAAGTTGCAATGACGCTTGGCTGATGCAATTTTTTGACGTTTTTATTTAGAACAGTTACTGCTGCAGACGTCAGCACCAGAGCCGTATATGTAGAGAGTTTGGCCATTCGTAGTATAGGAGACAAATGAGGAGGCGCCATTGGCCAAAAGCGGGCTGGGCGTGTTCCAGGGCGTCTTCAGAAATTCGAATGTGGCCAACGAGAAGCCGGAAATAATACCCTGGCAGTGGTTGCGAGAAACAATCTTGATAAGTGCGTTGGAGTAACTCTCGGTGACTGATAATATGGTGCACGTGATGTTTCAAGCACGGTCATCCAAAATCATGGTGGAAGAGTGCGACTAGCGGAACGATCGACATAATCTGTACGCCAGGCGCCGAGGGCCGGGAACCTGCCGTCCGAGCAAAACAGAGTTGAGCAGCACATTAGTTTCTGACATCTTTCTGCATGATCATGATCGAAACATCACGTGCATAACAGGCTGAAGAAGCACCCTATTTTCAACCATGAAGAGTTACTACATTTAACTCTTACGTGCTTATTAAAACCATATACGTATGAATAAAACTGTTTCTCGCTACCTCCGCTAGGGGATTCTTTCGGCTTCTGGTTGGCCAAGAGAGCATGTCAAGCCCTCTTTCTGCGTCTGGTGCATGCCCTGGCTCTGCCCGCGCCTCCCATTGACCAGACTGTCTCTATACACGGCTCTGGCCGGCACGTGCGGCGCGTGGAACACCATTCCCTGCATTCTCCTTGTTGCTTGGGTAATTTAGCAACAGGTCTATTCAGTAGATTAGTTATCAATAGGCACCATTTTCAAGATCAGTTAACTTTCAGGTTGATAGGGTTTCTCAAAGATTTTCCGCTGTGCGACCCGCGTCGGCCATGCCAACGCTGTTCCAAGCGCTTGCATTGCCTAGTTTCCTTTCCTTCCGCTCTCCCGGGGTGGCAGTTCCATTATTGCGTGTGTCTACTTTCTGCCGGGTGGTGGTCCCTGGGCGCGTGTCTAGTTTCCTCCGGCTCCTCGGGGCGGGTCTGCGTCGAGTGCTAAACAACTTCGCAGGTCATCTTCCCTCACAAAATGAAATGGCTCATGATTTTTTTTTTTTTTTTGTGGTAGATTGGTGGTTTTTAATTTTAAAAATCTGCTTTGAGAAAACAAAAAATGCTGATTTATAACCACGGGAAAGGGTTGGCCAGCAGTTGAATGCGTCTCTCACATTCTCCTCTCATTTGTATGGTTGGTTTGCTTAGCTGGTTTCTCCTAAATATGCTGGTTTATATTTGAATGCATGGTAGTCAAGCACATAGTTGAAAAAACCCGAGACTGCGGGTAAACGACACAACACTAAAAAGTCTCTAACACAGCTGAAATTTTTATTTTCCGAAACCTGGTTATATAGGCACTTCGATACAAAAGAAAAAAAAAGGGGAGAGGGTGAGAACCCTAAAGAATGCCACTTTCCACCAACGTAACCTCTGACTAAACAACAAGGACAACGGACTCTGCGTCATGCACTTCTCTTATCTTTGACCCCTCGCTTCCCGACCGCCAAACACACTGATAACCCCAAGCCCAGTAACACACATACAAAAAGAAAAGAACGACCCATTGTTCCCTCTACCCGAAAACCTACAGATATAAACCTTGAAGGTCAGAACTTTTCACAGCCTAAGAAAACGCCGAAGTTCGTTGTCCAACCCAAACGACGGCTTATTAACTGCGTTCCCGTGACCTAATATTGTTAATGACTCTTTTATCAACCGCTTATGGTCATCTTTTTCCCGCAACTCTACTGAAGTTAAATGCCACAACGGTACACAGTTCCTACATTCGATCAGATGTTTTGACACTTCGGAGTACGGGTCTTTTTCTTTATACAACGTTTGTGTTCCGTCAACCGCTCATTTATACACCGTTTAGTTTGTCCAATATAACAAAGGCCACAATCAAAAGGTATCTTGTAAATGACACCCGACGAACATTCCACATCCCTTTCTCTGTGTTTTATCGCGCAACCTGAAACAGTCGAGGCAAAAGGGGTCAAACGGCTCAATCTATAATCTGTAGAAAAGGCAGTGCCAACATTAAACCTGCTGGCTAACGCTTTGATGTTGTGAGAAATTTTATGAAAATATGGAAGGACTACTCGCTTTGAAGGTCTAGGATTTTTCTGAATTGACTTCTTTGGAAATATCATATACACCAACTGCCTTAAAATATGTTCCTGAGGATATCCAGCAACCTCGAAACGTTCTGTGAGACGACGAAGAGAAGAGCCAATAAAATGTGAGCATGACTTCTGTACTGTTGAATTGACGAGATTCCGAATTATCCCCAGTTTGACATGTTTAGAATGGCAGCTATTGAAAGGAAGAAGAGGTTTTGCTGCGAACTTTCCGTACTCCCAACAAAGGCCTGAACTAGTCCTAAGTTGAAGATCGAGATATTGTAAACGGTCGTCATTCGGTCTCTCTAGCGAAAACTTTAATTCGGGCGCTGCTTCGAACACTACTTTCTCCAAAGAATCCGCTAAGGAGCCATCTGTGGAACAAACCAAAATATCGTCTACGTACCTCCTCACCAGAATTTCCTTAGGGGACCTATGCCTAAAAGACTCTAGAAGACGCAGATCTAGGTCTCTTAGATAAATATCAGAAAGAGCTGGGGCTACCGCCGATCCAATACACACACCCTGTTGCTGGATGTATCTTTGACCGTTATGTTGCACCACCGTAGAACCTAGGTACACCTCTAAAATCCTAAGAACATCCTGAACAGATATCCCCGACTGCGACTGGAAACTGACCAAATGTTCTTCCAAAAAGCTGCTTACCCTAGCCAATAAAGTCTTAGGTTCTAAAGAATAGTACAGATCTTTTATGTCAAGTGAAAAGATCGTGCACCTCTTTCCGTGGAAAGGTTGCAAGTCAGCCACTAAATCATCAGAACACCGCAGCGACAACGGGGATCTTGTATCCAAGATCGTGAGAGTCTTCTGAAGAAATGAGGACACTATTTTCTGCCATGTGCCATTCTCGTTTATGACTACTCTGAGAGGAAGATCCACCTTATGGTCTTTAAGGAAAAATTTAATGCCAAACGTGTCTTTAGAAACATTATTAATTCTGGTGGTCAAAGCGGCTAGATCGGCGTCCTTACAAACCCTCACTATTTCCCTTTTGGACTTCTTCAAACAACCGTCAAAAGGTCTAAACAACCCCGCCATGGCTTCGTCTGATTTCCTTCGGAACTCCAACATTGGTAACACTGAAAACACACCCGACTTATCGGTTTCTAAGAGTACTACTCCTTTCCCATCTAACTCCTTCTTGACTGATACGATCTTGCTGAAGTCTCTACGGTCGCTTTTGTACGAATCGTCAACCAGATCCGACATCTTTTTAAAGAAGACGCCATCAATGCAGTTTTTTCCGCCGGGTCAGAGACTGCGCTTGACACAAGGTTGTGTCCTGCAGCTGTCGATCGAAAGAACAGCAAACTTTGACTTCACTCTGGTTCCAGCGCCGCGAAGGAGTAGTGTCACTTGCACAAGTGTAGGTTTTCATAATTGTTGGGGGTGGTTAGGCAGTTCATAACATTAAATGCTTGAGTTCTGTAGGTTCATAAAACTTGGGGGATGCATTTTTGTTGATAAAAGAGCTGGTTTTTGCAGGCATTTTACAGAACATATATATACAGGCTAAATAAACTACCGGCTGCAAGCGTGCGAGGATTACGTAATTGGATTCAGCCTCGATATAGAAACGGCTCCAAATTGCTACTGTTCGCAGCTATGCTAACGCCAGTGTGGAAGTTCCAGTGTAAGGAGCTTTTCCCCTCATGATTTCAACGTGAAGGAACTTGATGCATGCTCAAGTTTGCAGCAGTCATGGCAAATTCTGTCATGTTTTCGAACTTGCGTGTTCCGACCGTCAGCTGCTGAGAGACCACTGGCGGGTAAGCCTGCTTCTTCAGCTTTGTGCTTTAGCCACTAGACGGCGTCAGTTTTGCAGAAGCTATTCATGTACGTAACTTGTTGCCAAGTTTCGCAAAGAAAGTTGCGTCCCGTGTGGACTTGCAATGCCTTCTCCTAGAAGTAATGTCACTTCAGCCATAGGATGGATGAATTCTAATAACTGTACATAGCCTTTCTAACGGGTGGTAGCTTGTGCCACCTAGTTTAGAAACAAAGTATGATTTCTCCCCTCGCCCGTATAAACCAGTTCGCTTCCCCTCTGCATTTTTGTAACTCATCAGGCAGTGTGGGGTATTGCCATAGTCGTGCTTAAAATTATAGGTTGCCCGTTATCTAAAGATTTATCTGGAATCACAGGAAGTGGTTTTCGTTCTCCAGAAATGTTAAAAGTCTGCGAAAGAGCGAAATATTTCCTCAGCTTTCCGACACCATACCTAAAGGCTTGTTGACATGGCATTTTGGTGTTGTATCAGTGCTCAGATGGATGTGACCCTGTCTTTTCTCGCTTACACACACAATGCAGCACTGCAATGCTGACTTTGCATTGTCTTAACGCTCAGATTCACGTGTGAACCAAAGCTACTTGGAGCTTCGTTATGTCAATCGTTCCCAAAAGCACCGCCGCTTCACGGAAGTATGGCACCGAGCTTCAAGCACATGCAGCCTGTCAAATTTGGTCGAACCGGACTTCTTTTTCTCCTGCACCTATTCAACTCTCCAATGGAAAAAACAAACCAAGAGAGGGTGAGACTGAGAGGAAATAATCAGTGTAGTTTTGGGGCGCAAGTGACTCAGTTCGCCTCTGCCCATGTCTACTAGTGTCGCCGAACCGGTCGTCGGTTCAAATACAAGCTCTTGATTGTCATTAGGAGATATTGTTGAACATGTCCAACTTTACTTCTGAACATATGAGGTATATTCCAGTTCTCATTTCAGTATACCTTCGAAGCTCAGGAAGTTTCATTTTCTAATCCTAATGATTGCCCATTGTGCCCGCTCTGCTCCAGACATGTACACGTTACCCAAAACAAGTAACTAATTACCGTTACTCGTTCAAAAAGTAACTAAATACGTTGTTCATTACCCATTCTCAAAAAGAATGCAGTACTTCACCTCAAAAGTAGAGTTTCTTTTCTCATTACTTTGACGACCAAATACACTACTGCTTTTGTTTCGTGGTTTGTTTTCTTTTGAGTAGTCATTGCACTTAGGCAGTAGCTGCCTCTCCAAGCTTTCACCAGTAACTTTTTATCAGTTTCCTTGAGAATACATCTCCGGCAACACTGAAGAGTCGGTCCTACTGACGGGCTCGAAAGTGTTGTACTTCGGGAAGAGCTAAGAAATCTGGGATTCCCCCTCTCTTTTGTTCTCCGCTTGGAGAGCTTGAAGTTGGCTATGGGTTCTGTGCCCTGCCGTCTTGGCAACCTCCGGGTTTACATTCGATCAGCACACGATTCTAGAAGGGCCAACCAACAAACTTCATTCTGCTCGCTGGGTTGTAGAAATCGACCGACGTGTCCAGCGATAAACGTCGCCACACTCTCCTACTTTTTAGTTGTTTTTCGGGTTGCCCATCTGCCTTTGTCACAATAGACGCACATTTAGGTTAGAATCAAAACCAGGCTGCTTAAACGTTGTTGTGCACGTTACTCCTCAAAAGTAATGAAATACCATTACATGACCTTAAAAATAACTCTTATAGTTGGGGAACGGGGTGCTGATACCCTGGAGCGTAGCTTATTTTAGTGACCCTACCTTGTTCGTATTCCAGTGGACGGCCACCGGGTGATCATCCGCACCGACTACCTGACCAACCTCGAAGTGCTGGAGACCATGAACAAGGTTGCCACCACCCACGACGTCGTCAAGGAGTGAACGCATTTCCCGAGATCCATGGCGAAGTCGGAAAAGCTCACGCCGCAGGCGGAGCTGTTCTTCAAGGTGTACGGACAGATACCGGCATTCAAAGACATCTTCGACGAAGAGACCTTCTACATCTTCGCTGTCTGTTTCGTGCTCGGCACATGTGTAGTGGCATTCATACTCTCCCGCTTCATAGTGTTGAGGCCGGTCGAGTAGCGGAGTAGCCTGCAACTTTGCTGCAGAGTTAGTGTAGTCATTCATGGGGGGGGGGGGGAGATGGAAATTGAATTTGGGCAGGTTCTGAAGGCAAGACATCGAGAGTGCGATAGCCATGCCGAATAAAAGGTGCAACAGCCTGCTTAGACAGGATTGTTTAATGGTCTTGTGCTAGACATTCACACTGCCCTGTCATGTCCGGGTTTGTACATACACCTTCGAGGGCATTACACAGTTAAATTTATTTGGTCACTGTAGCTAGGAAATGGTGATCCTTTATCATTATCAGACATATTTTTAAAGACTGCAGATTGATGTATCAATTCATTCATTCACCGAAAACAATGCAAAAGAGAGTTAATGTAACCTAAAGTAGTTTAATTAGCAACTTGTTATTGGTGTAGACCGAGCCACACTAGCATAAAACCAGCACAATTTTCTTGCTAGTTATAAAGCTGTATTTGTTTTAATGCGAGAGCATTAACTGTCCCATGAAGCGAACAGACGTCACCAGCTCTGAAGCCGTGCCAAACGGCACCTTCCCCTGTCCCAGTGGAGCAAAGCCTGTCGTCTGTAGCAGAAATCTGATGGATAGGCTCCCATTGGCTCTGGCGCGCGTAGATCCAAGGGATGCCATTAGAGAAGCCCTTTCCATGGCAGCGCAGCGCACGCAGTGGCCCGGGCGCTGGTAAGGGGCATGACGGTCTGGGCCTGGCCGCACAGCCTGCTCGGGCAAACTCCGAGAGGCTGCACAGCCAAGGTCAGCACGGCGCGACCACTTCACAAGAGCCTGTGCTCGGCCGTCCACGCCACTACACTGCAGACGAACTAAGGAAGCAGAAGAACAACATTCATGCTTTTGATTCACAAATCGTAGGATGTGCTTAGGTCCTCATACTTTTTTTTATTTTGCATTCCGATTTGCTTGCGTAACTGACGAAGGGGAAGGAATGCTCAACGCTCAGACTTGCTACAAACGCTTCTGTTTAGCCGGATATAAATCTTTCTTGCTATTTTTGATTTAAATACAGAAAAAATGCACATAGGAAACATTGAATGATAGAGAAACGGTAAATAAAAAAAATATTTTCGTGATTACTTTTGCATGAAAGGTTGATTGAAATCATCATAGTAAAACTGGTCCGACTTAAATTGAATTTAAATAAAGATTCAGATCTTGATTTTTTTCTCCACTCTGGCTTAAACCAAGAAAATGCATGCTTAGGGGCAGGGATGGCCGAGGAGGTGAGAGAATTCTTGAAGGTACTCGAGCAAACCCCTAGATTCCTAGAAACCCAGTTTGAGAACCCATGCCTCAAAAGGTATTACACAGCACCCTTGAACTCATCCTGGTTACATGACCTCGTAGTAGAGTGAATTTTTTACTTCGAAATGAATGGGAGCATTAGATGGCTGTGTACAAATATATATTAAAAAAAACATAACTTGGGGCATGGTACTGCTCCTCGAAACCCAACAGTCTAAGGGCTAAAGACCAACCTGCAACAAGGAAAGACTCGTCATTTTCCACTTTCTGCCTGCTTGCCGGGCACTGGGTAAGAAGGAAGTAGAAAGACGATGAGGTGAAGAAACTATACCTATGCAAAAAGCACTTTTTTGGAGGTCAACCTTTGAAGACCAAACAAAGAAGATCAAATGACACAAGGTAACCTTTTGGTCTATACTGACAGGTTTTTACGAAGGAGCTGTTAAGGGCTAGTTCCTCCAGTTTCGTGTCAGTTACCAAATAAATGTTGACACAAAACTCTGGACAGCTACAGCCATCTATGAACGATAGCGAAACCGTTGCGGTTGCCACCATCGCTCATAGATAACAGCAACCTTGCCACGCTGGTTTTCACGAGAGTGTAAAGGCTGAATTTCTATAGGTGACGTCTAAAAAGTCGTCCTCGAGGTCATTCTAGAAGTCGTCCTCAAAGTCATCCTTGAAGTCATCCTAGACGTCGTCCCTGAGGTCGTCCTGGAGGCGTCGTCCCCGAGGTGCGTCCTAGGCGTCGTCTGAGGTCATCCTACACATCGTCCCTGAGGTCGTCTCTCTGGCGACGTCCTTGAGGACGTCGCTTAGCTTCGCTGGTCTCCTTCTTCACCAGAGTGGGAAGGCTAAAAGTTCTTTACCCTTTTTATCACCTGTTCACTTGAAATCGGAGAAACAAATTTATACGCTATCTGCTCTTCCCCTTCGACGATCGCCAGCCCGTGCCTCATGTACGGCACATAATGTACGACCCCCTGGTGAAGATTTATGTTGAAACTGTTAACCGACCTCTACCCGATCGAAACGGACAGGAGTGGGGGATAGAATCTGGGAGTCCTGGGTTCAACCCTCGGCTCTGCCCGTTTCGATACTAAGGGCATTGGCTAACGTGCGGCGCGTTAACCAATGCAGTACCACAGCAGTGGTACCCGCATTGGCTGAGTTTTCATCAACGGCAGAGACACCCGACGCCCATTGGGGAGCCCTGCTGCTGTCTAACGAAACACTGCAGCACAATTACCTCTTGCAACGTTTGAACACGGGATATCTGCATACAGCTCGCAGCTTCAGCTCCCAGTTAGAAGAAAAAGTGAACAAAAGTAAAGTAAAAAAAATTCCGAAGACACCTAAGCATTTCTTACGAGTTGTGAATGCGAAAGCATGAATGTCGTTCTTCCGCCAGCTTAGTTCGTCTGTGGCATACTGGCGTGGACGGCCACATTTCTCTAATGCTGAGGTGGAGGCCAAAGGCTGAGCGCGCGCTCTCGTGAAGTGGCCGCCGCTGCAGCTCGGCCGTCCAGCCACTCGAGTATGCCTGTGCAGGCTATGCTGGCTCGACGACACGCCGCTGCGCTGCCATAGAGAGGGCTTCTTTGGCGGAGCTTGTTGGAACTACGCCACGCGAGAGCCAATGGGAGCCTCATTCCTTGAAACTATGAAGCGCGCCAGCCAATTGGAGCCTATTCATCAGATCAGCTGCTATAGACGACAGGCTTCGCCGCATTGGGACAGGGAGTTTAGGTGCTGTTTGGCGCAACTTCAAAACTGATAACACCGGTTCACTCCATGGAGCAGTTACTGCTTTCGCTTTAAAAGTACTAGCACATTCTAAGACGTTAGGGCCTGCAAAGGACCGGCAAAGACAACTCCACACGAGGCCTCTACAAATCATCTTTTTGGCTTCTTTGGAGGCCTGCTGCAAAACCCCAATCTTTTTTGTACACAAGTTTCAGACACATATTCTTTTCAGAAAATGGTGCATGTAAAAGCTGCATTAAGCACAAAATCAAAACCAAAAGCTCTTAAAATCCAAGAAAAAGCAGTCAAAGGTTTGGTCAAACACTGCACCGGCGACCACACTTTTTCGTCCTCCCCCACGGTGTGCACTTTTGCTGCCAGCACAATTGATTCATTATCGGCTTTGAATCAGTCTGTAGGGTAATGTGTTTGGATTGGAACTTTGTTTATTTTACAAATAAAAAAGGTGACATAAAACTTCCTCCCTCTTCTTTCAAACACTAAAATATGAATGGATAAAAATATGAAGGGCCTGCATCGCTGTCGGCCAAAGACGAAGTCCCGATGGCAGCGATGACTGTCCGTTACTGCTGCTTGCATTGCTGAACTTCAAGTTGAGTACTCGAGCTCTCTACTTTCTGCTGCGGCACAACCACTGACCCCCGCCTCAACTTCCGCTTTGTTCCAAGAGACGCGCGTTCGTCGACGGCAGTGTTCGCCGTCTCCCCGGCGTCGTCTTGAAACGCAACCTTGGGCTTCCTCACGACCTCCATCGCTCTGCCACGTTGGGCTTCGTCACATTGGCTGTGTTCAACCAGAGCTTCGTCACGCTGTGCTTCGTCCCGTGCCGTGTTGCCACTCTGCGTTTCGTTGTCTGGTGCTTTGTCAGTGTTCTCCTTGTCTTCGCGGGAAGAAGTCTTCGGCCTCTTTGAGCTGGGAGCGTCAGCAAATTCTGGTCGGAATGCATGGGACATTACTATCCGCTCTCGTAGGACCGGCGGCTCTTCTTCCACCACTCCAAGCTGTTCGTGGACGGCTGCGTCTTTTCTTCCAACTAGAAACAGATGACATGTGCATGGTGTTACTCGTTCTACTTTAGCAAGCTTTCCATCTCACTTTGCTCCCCACCACGCTTTAGTTGTTACGACATTTTTATATCCGTTCATCGCATCTGTGAGAAATTGCGGCAGGAAGCCCCAAAATTCTTTTACCTATTCCACGTATGCTAAAAAGTATCGCTGTGCACTAAGGTACAATGTTAACATACAGATAACTTACATAATGTGCAAGTTTGATTATGTATACACAACTTGACGTAAAGCGCAAGGTGAAGGAAACTTATACTTGCATAAAGAACAAGATTTTCTTTCACAAGGTAAAAGGCGAAGAAAACATATACTTTCTGCAAAGTACAGCAACATGTTGATAAATTTTCCAAGGACCTCGATAAAAGCGTATCATCTGGGATAACGAAACGGCTGATAGTGCTTCTGCGGGCTAATAGGTGACACTGGAAACAACTTCCACACAGCAATTTATTTCGCATGGACTTCGGAGAACCCTCCTATTTATTCAAATACAGGTAGAATTCTTTTTCTCTTTTAGAACAGTTACTTAAAATTAAGGGTCGACATTCCTTGGCTATAGTCGTAGCCAGGGAACGTCGACTTCCGAGAGAGAGCAAAATTTCTGAGCCTATTGTGCTAACACAGATGCTGCACTGCATCAGCCACCGCTCCTAACGCACTGGAACGAGGCAGTGCAGCATGATGCGCATGAAACAAGAACGCTCCAAATGCGGAGCACAATTACGAACTCCACACCATGCGAAATGAAGAGACGAAGCCACAGAAAGGTGAACGGGTTCTTGCAAGAGCCACAATCTCTTCCAAGCCTAGATTGAGGTCATGCCTGCTCGGGAAGGACAATGCAATAAGCATGATGCAGAGAAGCAAAAAATTCGTAAAGAGGATGAATGAAGCACAGCGAAGGGGCGGCCACAGCTCAACGCGTTACGTCGGCCGTGTCGGATAGCAATGTTTGGACGTAACAGCCGAAGGCAAGAGCAACAAAGGGGAAATTAATATACACATCCCCATAGGTGTTCAATGAGACCGGCATTCATTACCATAACAGCTGGGAAAACGTATTAAGCAAGAATGTATCAATGAGGCTTTACTGTGCATGCTTTGTTCCTCTTGCACTTCACGTAAAGTACTACATGTGCTTCATACAACAAACAATACAAGGCACAGAGGTCCTTCGTTCTCTCTTTCATCTCATGTAATTTCATTTATTGTTCCCTCAAGGCCCAAAGGCATTACAGAGGGAGAGAGCAGAGCGAAAAATTGGGACAATAACAAATTATGAATTAGACATAATTAACATGAGTATAATTATTAAGGGTAGTCCTGAAAAGTTCAGTCCGTTATTGTGGCAGTTGCCCCGGGACAATGGTTCCAGTCCCGTGACATACAGTAGACAAAAGATGAATGAAACGTTGTCGTTATCCCACTTGGGATGCCAACCTTGCGATGACGATAAAGACGAGAAGAAACATAAAGAGAGGGGGTGATCAATTTGTCGCATAGGACTGAATCATGAAAACAAATTTCATGGAACGAAGAAAGGCGATCAATTGTTTGCTGAAAGGACAAAGGCGGTAATGAAAAAGCATTTTTCATTGCGGCGCCGCAGCGTTAGTTCGTGCGAATAAAAAGGGCGGATCTGTTTAGGATGGCTGCTAATGCAAGAACGAGGCTGCTTGAAGGCTGCTCTCAACACTTGGTGGTAGGCAACCGCCCCATTGGGACAAGACGCACGGTGCGACTCACCTGAGCAGTCGTCCTTTTGCGCCATCATCTTCAGCATGCGGGCTTCGAGCGCCTCCGCCTTGAGCGAGGCCTTGTGCAATTCTCGCAGCAGTTGGTCTTCTCGAACGTGGCTCTCGGACTGCACCCGAAGCAGGGACAGCCGTTCGGCTTCCAGCGCCTCCACCTTCTTGCGCTCCATCTCCAGGAGGCCCGACAGGGGAACGGACGGGGCTTTGGAAGTTGTCCCGGCTCCAGAACCTGGACTGGGCAGGGCCCTGGTCAGCTGCGCAATGTCCAGCTTCGCGCGTGCCAGTGCGTCCTGCCGGACAGAGTGCGGAACAGGTTATTTGCCTGGTAACTTTTAGCACAATGCCAATCGGTTGCTTTGGGTCTATTTATAGGCCGACAAGCAACCAGAAAGAAAGAAAAGTCCCCTGACAATTCCTCCTTTCTATTCAGGAAAGAGGGAGACCCGTGTCCTCTCTGCTGCACCGAGTAGCTCGGAGACCTGCTCCTGTGGAGAGGAGGAATGGGAAGGGAGAGAAGGAACCGGTTTTCTTTCAGGCAGAAAACAATTCCGTAGGTCGGCCTTCAAGGCTGGTTATGTTCGAGTGTGATCCGAGAGCGCAATGCCCTCTTGTGATCTCTTACGACGAGACAGCACTAGAGAACATACTAGTGCGCCTAGATTCCAGCGTTTCCAACCGCTCAGTCGGGGTCACATAGTTTATGGGCCGCATTTGCAATAAAAGCTGCAAGGAGGTGACGAAAGCGTTGTTCGTCTGCAAGCCTCTCCGTCTCTGCCTTCCCGAATCGAGGACAAGTAGAAAACTGAGGCACAGGACAGTTGGGATGCCGTCCCAATGAAAACGCCTGAGAAATTTCTCGAGGCTTCCATAACCATGCTTCCGAACTCCCCAGGCAGTACAAAAACGCCGCGGAAAGACGAGAGTTTGAGTCGGACGCAGCGACCCACCTGCAGCAGGACGACCTGCCTGGCGTCTGCCCGGTGCCCGCCGGCGGCCATGAGCTGCGCCATCTGCGCACGCGACTTGCGCACCTCCTCGCGCAGGGAGGACTCCTGCTCGTGGAGTGCCCGGAAGCGCGTGCGGAGCGACAGCAGCTCCTGCTCCTGCTTCAGGCGGCGATCCTCCACCTCCGAGAAGAGGGAGTTGCCCCTCTGCTTGGGGTCCACCTGCGTCGGGAGAAAAAGAGACTTTAAAGGGCCGCTCTAGTTAAAACTAGACACCGGGAGAATGGCAGGGAGGAGCTTAGCTGTCCAGCCTCTGGTGCGAGCTACCTACCATCGACAGTGCTTCGGCCCGTCGTGCACTTTGAATGCACGCATGCAGCCGAAGCACAGAGGAAGGCACAAAACCCGTGGTAGAGGTGCAGGCGTTCCAAAGAGACGCCACGCCATTCTCGTCTTGTCATTGACTATAAGAGCAACTCTCTTGCCATCTGCAACTATCCAGTCAAGCAGCTATCTGCACTTATTCAGTTGATACTACCCAAATACCATAGAACCCTGCTAAGAAAAATTGTCTGAATATCTGCAACCATCCAGTTGAGCAACCACTATCCAGTTGAGTAACTATACAGTTGAGCAACTTTCCAGTTGAGCAACTTTCCAGTTAGCAGCAACATTTCTATCGAAACTAAACAGTGTAGACGTCTGCTATAAGCAGCTATACTGAAGCCCCCAAAAAATTACCACAGACTTTTATATGCAATATTCAAGGAGAATGTTTAGATTTGTTTTGGAGGCATTAAACGGTTGTTTTGGGGAGTGGAGAACATTGTTTCTTCATTTCTCTACTAAATCTTGCAGTGCCATCGACGTCACGCGACCCGACATCAAATTTCAAGACTATTTTCGTCCGCGTCCTGCAAGCGGAATTATATTTTTAGATCGAAGCGGGGACAGACGTCGTCAACCATCTGGCACAGGAACGCTAGGCATCTTCCTGTCCCTACAAAGCTGGTCACGTAGCATGAAATTCCCTCCATACCTGCATAGATCAGCAAACCCGCCTCAGAGATCTTACAAAGCGCAACAAAAACCCGAGTTGCACGACGCCTTCTCCGCAATAAGCCTGACAAATCGTGGGCACCTCAGCTGGGATCCAAACTTGCCGACTGGCAGGGTAAGTCTGCCAAAGTGAAGTTTCCAAATTCTCGGAATTTTCCAGGCTTTTCCCGACTAACTCCGAGGAGAACAGGGCGTGTCTCAAGTGTGTTTTTGGTGTGGAAACTCCGTCATTATCCGACGGTTTATCCGGTTTAAACTTCGAGACATTCTCGCCCGAGCAACTGAAATTAACTGAACTGCCATGCCGTGGACAGCCGGAAATTCCATCTAGAAGTGAGCGGGGATGGCTCAAAAGACAAGCCGTTGCGTCGTGAAGCCATTCGGCGAAGGTGTCATACACCGGAACAAGCCATGCAAGGTCGCCAATATGACAAAGGGGAATTCGTCTTTATCTGCACATTTTTAGATGAGGAGACTCGAGCCAAATCTCCAGGTTCCCCCCACAACTTCACTTTCCAAGCAGACACTCGTGTCGGCACGCTGGCCAAGTGTTACGTAACACAAACGTCTCTCGCTGCCGCTCAATGAAAGGAAAGTCCAATTCCCCCGTTGGCGCCGATTGGGGTAGAAGTTTTCCAGCATCTCCAGACCCACCCAATCCACTGACGCTCCCAACTTTCCCAGTTGGCAGACAACCTGACTGGGAACTTGTAGAACGGCGCCCTATCTCGGAGCCATTGAAGCAGTTCTGGCAGAACAATCTGAGGGAGCAGACTAGCCTGGCTCAGCTGAAGAGTGTCAAGTTGTGCCCGAAGTTCCGTGGCCTCTCGTTCAGCCTTCAGCGTAGCTGCCCGTTCGACGGTCAGCGAATCCAGGGTCTCTCGCAGCCGGCCCTGAGCTTCTGCGAGTTCGGACTCCAGCACACGCTTGCTTGCCTGGCGAACAAAACAGAGGAGAGACCTTGCGTCAACCCTCTGTCGAACCGCACCAAAGCGATAATCGGAGTTCACATCAAACGAGGAATTTGTCATGTTGCAGTTTCCGTACAACCGCGTTTAAAAAAAAACACTACAGACAGAAAAAAAAATATATTCTGCAAAAAAAAGATTTTGAAAGATGCCATATTTACAGCCATTAACATTTAGAGAGGATTCCCAGAAAGTTTCAATTAATTCACACTGCATAGTTGTTTTTTGTTTTTTTACATTCTTTTCTATTCATTGACGCAAAAAAAAAAAGGGGGTAGAGTTGGAGCACTTTGAACGTGTTTTTCTCCGTTCCACTTTCTGGCATAAATCTCTTTAGAAAAACATTTGTTTGGTAGAGAGACGAAAGGAAAGACTCACTCATTGTTTTGCCTAACTGTAGTTTAATGGGCAATGCAACTGTGGCATTTTTTTTTACTTTGTGAATGTCTTTTATAGAAGACAATAAGATTTTGTCAACGACATAAAGGGCGAAAAATTCATAAAATTTTTCACCGCAATGCTAGCATAAAATCAATTACTTTCTGAAAATTTTGTGTTCACAGTTGCACTCTCCAGGCCTTCTGCTGCATATCTAGTGTTGGGTATTACACTAGTTTTCTATTGATAGTTTTTCTAAACAAAATCAGTGTGTTCCTGATAAACACGACTACAA
This sequence comes from Ixodes ricinus, assembly GCA_037355805.1. Lineage (NCBI taxonomy): Eukaryota > Metazoa > Arthropoda > Arachnida > Ixodida > Ixodidae > Ixodes > Ixodes ricinus. The sequence goes on along the minus strand of JAZHYW010024579.1, from coordinate 40,973 downwards.
CTTTTTTCACAATTCATGTACGCAAATGAAACTTTGCACTGCATTCTGCCTCATGACTGCCAGTATATACTCTAAATTTCATTCATACTAAGCCAAGGGTTCATAAGTTGACCCTCTTGGGTGGTGTCCTGTCATGGGACTGCAGTAAAAAAAATGTAATTATCCATCAAAACGCAGGCACTGTTAATAATTCTATGGGCTTACAAATGAGGAAGGAAGCAGCTCTTATGCAGCAATTTATTTTATGTCAGCTTTCAAGGCTGTAAAGAAGTACCATATACTCCTTCAAATACTGTAAAAAGCTTTATTTTCGTTAATTTCACGCCCCGAGAGACAGTGTAAAAATTTATCCTGCAACCCCACGGAGACAAATACATAACACATCACTTGAACTTTTGTGCCTGTGAAATATTTTCAAGACTGACACTTTGCAAAACTCGCTAAAATTGAGCACGTGAAAGTAAAGGCGTTTACATATTTCTTTTGGAACTGCTTATTTAAAATTGGAGGTCAATTTAAAATCATAATAAAAAAATGATGAGCATATAAGACTGGGCACCATCTTTTAGCCCATCGAACTAATCCAGTAGGGTTGTGCGAATACGTGTATTCAAAATTTCAAATAGTAGTTTCGAATCGTACACTATTTAATATTCGCTTCGAGAAGAACTGCACTATTAGCATTTTCCGAAGTGTTGATTAGCACCGGTGAGCGCGCCAAGCTCCAGTGCACTGCGAAGATGCAATATGCGCGGAAGCGAGCTCCACGGGTGTTGCTTCTCTGCATTACATCGGTGCTCGGTAAGAAGCGCACTCAACAGGGTAACCCGCCGCGAGAAACACTTGTAAAAGTATGAATAGCGCAATTGTGTCCTTGGAAGAAAAGCATACATTTAAAGCGGGACGGTGCAAGCGTGCCGGCTGTATCTGATGATAAATGGAAACTTTGTGAATGTGTTTTTGTAGTAAAAGTTTCAAAAGTTAAACTGACTGTTATGCAGAGATGCCCTTACAACCTGCATTCATCATGCACGATTCTTTGTTTTTTAACTCGAGATTAAAGACAGAATATTTTATATAGCAAAATCAGTAAATTCACTCAACTGAATATAGTTGGCTATCTCTATAGGGTTAATTTAATGTTAAATCCGTAGTTTACTTCCCATCCCAAGACATCAGACCTTCTGAGGTCACAGTTTATAAATATAGATATATTAAACTCAGCTTATAAATGAACAAGTGGAACAAACTTCACAAGTTTAGCTGGGTTTTCATCTAAGCATTATGCAATGGTAGTTAAAGGCATGGAAAAAAACTATTCGATAATTCGAATTGAAAATATTCGGCCAAAACCACAATTCGCTTCGAACTCAAAATCCACTATTCGCACAAGACTATGACCTATAGCAAAGCGATTTCAGATTCCCATTGACTTTGTTCATTACAAACAGCCTGGACAGTATAGGGTCGGCAGGATTTCAGAGGGGAGGGGGGGTTCAAGCCGCATAAGCCCCTCCTTTGGCTATGCCACTGGAGCCCTGACACCAACTTGCAGCGAGAGAACCAAACAAAGCGACGGGTTGAAAGAGTTCCTCATTCAACCCATTGCGGCAAAGGAGTCCACTTTTTTTTTCTCTCTCAGCTTCTCTGTCACTTTCTAGCTAGAGCTCTTTCTCTGGGAAAGTCCGGAGTGAGCTCGTTTCACAAAGCAGAGCGGCGCCGTATGTCTGAACACGCGATGCTTTAACCCCGCCGGGGTTAAAACACCTAAAAGGCACTCGAGGAAGGGGTTCGTCCGGTACTGGTGTCCAATCAGTGAGGAGACGAGCGCTGCTTCTGCGCTCGGCTGGCAGTTGGCCCGTCGGTTTCTGTCGCTTGGACCCAACCGAGATATGGTTGGATGCCAGCCATATAACACATTCCGCGTTAAACAAACAACCAGGGCGTAGTGGTTTCGTCGCCACGGTATATCGACGACAATGTCACTCACCCCAAGAGCCTCGACTTCGGCCTGCACCTGCTTGAGCAGGAGTTCGAGCTCCTGCTCACGTGCCACAAGCACGGAGGTATGGCTGCCCTCTTCACTCAGCATGCTGTTGCAGTCCTGGGCAAGCAGCCGCTCGTTGAGCTTGTGGCTTTCGGAGAGCTGTTCCTCCAAGGCTTTCACCCGAGTCCGCAGGTGCAGCTCCACGGCAGCCGTCCTGTCGCTTCTCCAACTGTTGCCTCTGACAAAGAAAAAAAAAAAAAAAACAGGGACAACGTTTATACTTGTTTAGTTCTGTTAGGGTTCGTGGAATGAGTCTCTGATAACTGCCAGGATCGCCACGTCGTTTGTTGCCACTTTGGGACCGCTTTTGATGCATGGGCAGGATAAGACACTAAAAGCACACGCTGAAGAAGTGTTCCAGACAACATAGTTCTATGCTTTGTTGGCTCCATTACGTACGTAACACGTTTGGTAACATAAGCTTGTGGACTTGCCCGGTCTGCGAACCAGGCAGGGATAGTGATGACTGGACGAGTATAGTGCAACTCCAATGGCAGTCTTTTTTTAAATAAAACAGGAAAATAAGTTTTTTTTTCTTTTGGCATACTATTGCTCCAAACAAACACTTCACATTTTAAGTTAGCAAATCGAGCCAGTTGGTAAATGCTGTACACGATGGAGATAAACAGCTTAGCAAACGTGGATGAAGAAAACACACAACCACAACAGGATGCCGCTGCACTCATTTCTAGAGTTCAAGAGACGAAAAGGCTATTAAAGTCCGACCTACAGAATCGTCTTCTACCGGGAAAAAACCGGTTTCCAGTTTCCTTCTCTCCATTCCCTCTTGCCCACTTTTTCCCCTCCTCTCCACACAGGAGCGGATCTCTGAACTACTCCCGGTAGAGAGGAGGAGGGTCTCCCTTTCTCAAATGGAACGGAGGAATTGAGGGAGAGTTTCCTCCTCTCTGCTTGTTGGAGGGCCTTTAAAGGGCAACCCCGCTCAATCCCGAAGATTTCGGGATAATAAGTGATTTCGCATTAAAAAGCCCCCGTAAAAGGCACGTCATTTGCTTTGCGAAAAATGGGATAGATATTTTTAAATCTAATTTTAAACATCAGCAGAAATCAAAACTGAAACTTCGGCTCCGTCCGTCAACATTAGCCTCGGGCCACCAAGAACATGGCTATCACCTGGTACGAGATGTCACGTAATCCTCTACACGACGGGCGGGCATGTGCTAGGCGCAAGTGTCGTCTGCACCGCACTCTTCACCACGTTTTGGTGTCTACTGCATTCGATGATGTCTGCACAGCTGCGGCATAAGTCTGCGCACGTAGTGTCCTTAGTGTGAACGAAACTACGAGAGACAATAATCAGAAACGGTGAGACGACGACAGCGGGGCGGCCGGACGGCTCCCAAGAAGCGCGCTGCACAAGCGCGCCGAGACGAAACGTTGCCGACGTCAATCGTTATGCTTGCTTGGAGAAGTAAAAGCAAGCATAAAGGGGCAATGATCATGACCTTTCGCTCAATGTTGGCCACGCCCATGCCGTAGCCTTGACTGCGCTGTTGGTTGCGCCTCAATTCGCCCGCTTGAGTCAGCCGATTTCGCCAACTTAGCGAGTTGCAAAGTTTGCCGGACCGTCTAAGAAACATTTAGACAGAACTACGCCGTAATATTTAAGCGTGTGGTCTCCCTAGGTGATACTGAAAAGGACTGCATTGTTTTTCCAAAAACAAAACGAAGCGGAGTTGCCCTTTAAACTTCAGTTGTGAGTACAGCAGTGTCCCATCGTGATTGTCTCTCTTCTTTTGTCTGCAATTACTGAGACATTTATTCCTATAATACACTCCAGATTCATAATAACACCAGACAGACATCAGCTTTTGCTCACGCATATAGTTTTTTTTTATAAAAAAAGCTGCGTCTATGAGGCTTACGGTATTTTTTCATCAATCAGACATTTTTGTCACGATTGAATGTTCCCACCCCTTAAAGGGACCATGAAAAGATTCTGAAATCGAATTTCATCTACCGCACGTCGTAAAAAGTGTGAAAACAAACACAAAAACACAAAAATAGGGAGCCAAGAAAAAATTCTTTGCTATAGAACTTTTAAAAGAAAACTCGGACTCTTTTGCGCCTTCTCTCCATCGAAAGCTCTCTGCCTTTTCACTGTGATGCATCCGCGGAACCGCAGTACGTCAGCCGAATCCATGTCGCCTACTGGGTAAGCGCCTACCTCACCAGCACCACGATCATAAACAATAAATAGCCGGCAAATGTTTCCTAAAAGTTTTGTTAAATAATATTCAGATCCACATTTTGTAGCATAATTAGAGATGTGACGTAAATTGCCAAATTTGATAATGCTTAGAGCCAAGCGCCATTTATCGTGTGGTAAAGAAGAAAGAGAAGACCCTACTGTGCCTGCGCAGTCAACTGACGAGCGTCGTCTGCTGAACGGGTTTGCTCCTGGTCGCGCTTCCTTCGCATAGCACTTTCGTTTTCTGGCTGTTCGAGTAGTGTTTACATTGCTTGTGATCGATTGCTCGTTGGCTATGCTGAAAGGCTGCAGTGTACCGAAGTGCCCGAGTTAGAGTTTCTGCAGTCCGGTGACTAAAAAGAAACAGTTGCAGTTTCACCGCTTGCCACTCGATGAACCACGTCGAAGCACTTGGTGCAGGCTAATCAATTTGAGGGACCCATTTCTACGGTCATGCGTGTATGCTCGAAAAATTTTAACACCGAGCGTGATTACAGCCACATTCACAGTGTTCTCCGCGAATGCGACCGTTGTTTTGAATTGAGACGGCAGCGGCACACTCCCGGCAGCAGAAGCACTCTCGAGCGGTAGGCGCTACTATGCACCACTTGCAAGTGCACCTTCAAAGAAACAAAACATTTTATATCTCTGTTACTTCCGTACATCTGAATATATGGCCGAAACGTAACCAACCATTCCATACTTTAAAGCCGCCCCACTCCTCATCGTCAGATTTCGATGAAGAACTGGAGTCTTCATCGCAAGACTCGCCGCACTTTCCAACAGGCGTACCGGCATATGGGACTAGTCCCATGCTGTCGCTGTAGCGCAACTTATCTAACTGAATTCCGCTCAGCTGCGATGTGTCCATGGCTATCGCGGCGATGAGAGGCGCTGATTCACAAAATACGTCGGTGACATCAGCGCAGTAAAACCTACCGGCACATCCCCAACTCGCAGCCACTAACGCTCCCATTCTCCTACTGCCGAGAGAACTTCCGGTTCCTGTGCCAGAGCACGTCACGACCGTCAAAATTACGCCGCAACTTGTTTGGCGGTCAGTTGGAGAGAAAGAAAACGTCAATATTTCATTAATTTTTTGTGTAGAAGTTAATAAACCGAGACGAAAACGGATGCCTGTTCGGCATCCCACAGTCATTTCAACCCCAGACGGTGGCAGTGCTTTGCGAGAGAGCTTCAAACGTGCGCCGGACACAAACCTCGGCCAGGGATGCTTCGAGCTTCTTCAACGCAAGCTCAGACTTGGAGCAGCTTTCTCTAGCTCTCTTCAACTGGTCTCTGAGGACGTCCACTTCGGCGTTGAGGCTGCTCTCTGCGCTGACGCTGCAGTCGAGCTTCATGCGCAAGCTGTGGCACTCCTGCTCCAGTTTCTAAAATGGGCAAGACCAACAGTAACTGTAGCGTGCAAAGACAGTGCGAACATAGTGAGCCACGAGACCTCAAGGATACTATAGTACCGAGCATTCCGTCGACAATTTCTCTATGGTCACTGACAGGGTGTATCTTTTGAACGCATGGCCTCCAGCAAACGCTCATTACCTTCTGCCGTGCTCGACGCTCACGAGATGCTGAAGTACAGGATGGCACAACCGGATCTTCCGCCGTAAAAGATGCCGCAAAATAAATAGACGCCTGGACACAGAGAGCTCACACTCTCACCGAATCTGCACTGAAAAGGTCAGTTTTACCGTGTGAAATTTAAGGCGTAATTCTCGCCCCGTAAAAAATTAGAGCAAAAAACTTGCCAAAGTCAAGGTTGGGTGCATTCGCAGATGACAGAGTTAGAGACGCTCTTTACGCGTGGCGCCATCTCCAGACAGGTGCGGCGAGCAGATGACAGAGCTCGTCAACAGATGGTGTTACACGCAAATACATAGCGTCACCAAGTCTGTCGTCTGCGAACGCGTCCAACCTTGACTTTGGCAAGTTTTTTTGCCCTCATTTTTTATGGGGAGTCAACTGCATTTTGGTATTTCTTACGGCAAAACTTACCTGCTCAGCCCACATTTGGTGAAAGTTTGAGCTTTTTATGGGCAGGCGTCAAATTTTCCGGCTCTTCTTATGGCAGAAGATCCAATTGTGCCACCGTATACTATCCGAAGGACCTTCCTGCCGTCCCAGACATGCCGGCGACTATGGGTACGGCGACTATGGCCAACAGCATTCGGCTAGACACGGAGGTTAGAAACTTGAGTGAGAATGCTGACCATTACCTTATTAATGCTTTAGTCGCATTAATCTTTTTTTCAAGCGATTAATTGGCGAGACACTGTAAATGAGATGAAAACGAATGCTCTGTTTGGCCTTTCCTCCACTGTTGACACCTCGGAAACTTACTTCGATTCTGACGACGTAGCGGCTGTGGACATTGGCCATCTCAGCTTCAAGCTCGGCATTTTTTTCAAGAAACGATTGTCCTGGAAACAAAGAGGAAACGCGAGGTGAAAGCAAAAATGCATTGAGATTCTTTTAGCAGGTGCGGCAGTTTGCACCAGTGCCCACTTCTCTGCCTCAGTGGTTGATAAATATAAGGACATGCCTTCAAGTCCTAATGGGTGTTTACATCTCAACTCAAGCACGGTTTCAAAGTCGAATTTTTAATTTTGATAAAAAAAAATGTATGTTTTGGCAGCATTCTTGAAATGAAAGACAGCGTAAACAGCAAGCTTGGCAGATATTTTGTTTTCCAGTTATTGGCCATTGAAGCAGCCGAGGCGTAAAACTGACATTTCTTCAGCCTGTCGGAGATGGCATGTTTGACCAGTCGCTATTTTGTCAATTATCAAACAATTTCAAAATAATTTTCATTGTGCTATGAAATAAAAAAATATATATATATGCTTTCGAATATTCAAAAAGAAATAACAAAAAAATGTCGACCTGTGCTTACTTATTTTCGACAAAGTTTGGCAATTTTTTACGCATCACCCATTTAAGATATTTTAATGAACTTGATATCATAAGAAAGCCTAAACTCGGTTTGTTTCATTAATTATTAATTCAATATTGTATGTAAAAGAAAATATTTGCTACATACATTTGAATTAACCAGTTTAAAAAATCTTGCGAATTCGGAATCCATTTTTTCAAAAATCCTATTTTTCATTTTAATTTTTAGTATTAGTAAGGTATGATGGCGGTTTATTATAAAATATAAATAGTAAGTAATATAATATTAAATATAATTGTTCATATGTCCGCAACTAAAGCTTTAATCTGCGAAAATGTGTGTTCTGCCGCCACTGCCGTGGCCCCCTACAAGGCAGTAACAGCGATGCAGAGAAAAACAATAAAAAGTTAGAGTAGTGTCAAGCGCTTATGCTTGGATATTCCTAATAGATAATAACATGGAATACAAACAACCCCAAAAAAGAAAACAGTACCAAAAAAGACACATCCAAAGATACAAAAATCTTTCATACATATATCACATGAAATTATGAATGTGTGATTTAACAGAAAGAATAACACATCCAGAAAAAGATTGGTAAATCTTTAAAGCATAGACTGTTTACTAAACCACACTGAAAATGTAACTGGAGCACATAATTAATATACAAAATAAGTTCTATGTCAAATGTACTCACCCTGCAGTGAGCACACCTTTCTTTCACATCGATGCTATGGCTGTATGAATTTTTTTAATTGTTTAAGAGACGTGCTATGTACATTTATGAAGTTAGTTGGCAGATGGTGTAGTAGTTTTGGCAAAGTGTGTCTTACCATTTGGTCTCCGGATGTAGTTTTGTTAGTAATTATCTGCCAGTATACCCATCTTCGAGTTTCGTAGCCGGGGTTATTTTCTTGTCAGCATTGATAACTCCTACATTGTTTCATTATGGCTATATGTCTGTTTTTTTGTACATAGAAATGAGTCTAATTGTGCAAGTTGTGAACTGTTAATATGTCTAGATGTCTAAAACATTCTTCTATATGCGAGTTGTACAGAGCGCTGTATATAACACGCAATCATTCTTTTTTTAAGTAAATTAATTTTGTTTAAGTTGGTCACTGTGGTCATACCCCAGATGAGATGGCAGTAGTTGAGATACAAGCGAAATAGCAATCTCTACACAACCCTTTTGACGAACGGTAGAAGCACAAAGCTGATTTCTATAAGTTAGTTCAATGACTCCAGTTAATTTTAGAATTATATTTCCGATGTGGGAATCCTAAGACATATGTTCTGATTAAAATGCAATTAAATGCAAAGGTGCAAGCTAGCTGGACAAGAATGACGAAACTAACCCTTGGAGAGGGGAACAAGGGGGATTTGTCCCCTTGTTCCCTTCTCCAGGGATTATTTTCGCATATATTCATTGAATTCCTGAACAATCTCTATCGGCAAGTTATTTGTCAAAAGCCTAGTGCATAAGTTAATATTTTTATTTCTAAGTTAGAACAATATTGATTTCATTTTATTTGTGTTAATTTTTAAATAATTAGTTTCTGTCCAATCATACAACCTATTTAGAATATTAGCCGCACTACTAATTCTGTTGCAATCATCTCCTGAAAAAAATTATTATGTGTCATCAGCGTATATTACGAATTAAGCCAACGGGTCGATGTTAACTATGCCATTAAGATATAAATTGAATAAAAGCGGCCCCAGAATACTACCTTGAGGTACTACAGTACATATTAATTTTATAGGTAAGGATGAGCATAGAAATCATTTTTTTGTAGTTATAAGTTGTGGCCTAGGTAACTGAAGACTTTTGTAGAATCGATAAAGACTCCTAACACCTTATTTCTTTGTTCAAAATTTTTTTTACAGTGCATCTGTGATACGCTAGGGTCTGGGAAAAACTGCGTCCTCACATGTCAACAGAAAACTCTCCATTGGTTGTGGCAAGTATGAATAAATAAAAACAAAAAGAGGGGTCAAGTATGAATAAATAAAAACAAAAGGAGGAAGCAACCAGCGTGAGTCAGCCTTCCTTGGCATTATTAGATAGTGAGGTCCTGATTCCTTGTTATCTCTAGGCATTGTCCTCGAGGTCGTCCTAGAAGTCGTCTTCGAGGTCGTCCTGAGCTCGTCCAAGACGTCATCCTCGAGGTCGTCCTAGGAGTAGTCCTTGAGGCTCGTCCTAGACGTCATCCTCGAGGTCGTCCTAGGAGTAGTCCTTGAGGCTCGTCCTAGACGTCATCCTCGAGGTCGTCCTAGGAGTAGTCCTTGAGGTCGTCCTAAATGTTGTCCTCTAGGCGTCGTCCTTGAGGTTGTCCTAGAGGTCGTCCAAGAAGTCGTCCTTGAGGTCGTCTTCAACTTCGTCCTCTAGGCATCGTCCTCGACGTAAAGATAACAGGTTCGCTGGTCCTCCATCTTCAAGTGAAGTGGAAGGGCTCTACACTTTTTAAATAAACTCTTTTTGCCTTAAATAATGCTCATTAGGTGGAGCAATTTTTCCCAAATCAAAACTCCACTTAAGTATAGTACATTATGCTTGTCACTAAATGTCATAAAACAAGTGCAAATTGTTTTTTCTAGCTCCTTTGAAAATACTGGAAGAAGTGAAACCGGCCTATAGCTGCCCATATTATTTTTATCTCCTCTCTTATGTATGACTGACACTTTTGCAATTTGCATTTTTTCAGGAAATGTTGCTTTGCTAATGCACAGATTAAAGATATGAGCCTAGTGCGAAGAAAGCAAGTCAACCCCATATTTAACTCGTTTTATTTGAGCGTTGTCTACATCACAACAGTTGCTATTTTTTATTGCCATGAACACTGATAAGATTTCATTCTCAGTGACAGGGCATAAAAATGTAGAGTTATTGATTCAATTTCGCTTTAATCATGGTTAGTAGAAGACTCACGTTTTGTGACGATTACAAAATAGTCGATAAATGCATTTGCGATGTGGCTATCCAACTGAACACCCACAATAAAAATGATACTGTCAATGGAGTTTGTTGCATCCGAGCGGTTTAGGACTGAGTTTAATTCCTTCCATATGATATCAATTTGCTGAAATGATAACGAAGTGATTCGTTGTAATATTTTTCTATCCTCCATAACAAACAAAAGTGCACTCCCCAACTTAACTTACCCCTTACAAAAGTTGCGCGCTGACTGTTAAAAGGTCGAAACCACGGCACAATCGACCGCCGAATGTGCAAATTTATATTACATAAAGTGGCGATGAAATAAAAGCGGTAGCATTTCCACACTGCGTTTCACTTCAAGTGCGGGCGAAGCTGAAGCTGTACAAGCATGAGCACGTGTCCCCAAACAATGCTCGCGCTGCACGAGAGTGCGTGCTTGGCCGCTTGGCAGCGACGCCGAAAGCTCTGAACTCTCTCGGGTAGCTTCCGCTATGCTCGCAGATGAAGGGAAACAGGCAATATTATTCCTAGTTCGGCGAAAGATTTTGCATTCACCATTGTGCAGGGATTCCACAGCTAGGCAAGCTTTCGAGAGGGATCTATGAGGCCTTTGAGGTAAAACGCTCACCAATGGATGCCGCATATTGAAGATCCTTCGTCAGTCGTTCATTCTCACTCCGGAGATCTTCAATATCCATTTCTGACGCTTAGGCTAGCATCAGATTTGGGCAAGGCTGACGAATGTCACTTCTCGAGGGAATATTCAACCTGTCCAAAAGGGAGAAGGGAGGAGGGGTTACTAAATTTTTTTAAAATAATTTGTTAGAATGCAAATGTTGGTTTTTTGCGTGTTCTGTCACGGAGCAGTACTTGGCAATAACATGCAGTGACTGTCAATGACTCGGAAACAATACAATTCCCTCCATCCTGCGAGAAGCCGTGCTCTAAAGGACATAGTGTTGAACAGCGACATGGTTCACTAACACTTTGCAGTTTCTTTTAGCAACTGGCAGTTTTCTTTAAGTAGATCTGCTGACTAGTTGTGCTGACTATGGTCACTGACAGAGTAAGAACGGCAAGGCGTCTCTTTGGGATGCCTGACCTCCAGCACACACTCATTGCATTCCGCCGCGCTTTGGCCGTGCGTACGCCCTCAAGGTCCACGAAACGCCGAAGCGTTACCGAAGTTAGGAAGCTCGTGCTGAGGGTGGGACAACTGAATAATAATAATAACAATAATAACAATAACCTTCACTGGCTCAGGAGAGCCGCGCCACTGCAGAAAGGCGACAGCCCGTACCATGTTGGCTCGCGGCGCCGCATCTAGCGACGGCGAGTGTGCAATGACATAATTTACAATATCAGGACGATGCATTCTTTTATTTAACGAAGGTAATACGAGGGTGCAAGCGAGCTGGTCAAGAATAACCGACATTGTTAACCCTGGAGAGCGGGGAAACTGCTGCCCGAGTTTCGGGAGTTTGGAAACGGTCGAGGCGAGTCAGCCAGCGAGCCGAGGTGACCTAGCAAGCTGTTTGATATAGGTTTCAGATTGCAGAGCCCTGGTCGTCTGGTGGTGGAAACGATGGCTTCGGTGAAGGCAGCGGGCTCCAGGAGGTGGCCCAGACGAAGGGACGGCTGCCACCCCCAAGGCATTCATGTCCAGGGCTTAACCAGCAGCCTTGATGGTGCGGAATGCACGTTGAAAAGCACCGTGGAAGCTTGCCCTCAGCCATCAAGGACTCAGCTATGGCCGCCAGTGAATACTGACTTTTCGTCCGCATTGGACGACAAACTCCTCGCTGTCGTTCTTATCGGGCAGAACGGGAACGACAGGGAGGCAGGGGCGGATCCAGAACTTCGTTTGGGGGGGGGGGATTTGTAAGGATGCTATTCTCACATTCTGTCTTGTGCACGGGGGGTCCACCCATGTCAAACTGACCCTCCGAGAAGGGGAGGAGAGGGCTGGACTTTGTTTGGGGGGGCGCGCCTTGTCGCCCCCCCCCTTCTTGAATCCGCCCCTGCAGGGAAGGTCCTTCGGTTGTACGGCCTCCAACTCGAGCTTAGTAACGAAATAAGCGGATGAACGAGCCGCTCATATCGAATAGGGTAAAGGTTAGGTTATACACCAACTCATGTTTACAAACAAACCGGAGCGCCCCTAGCGGACGCCACCGGCGCCGCGCAAGCGCAGTGGATGGTGGGCAAGAAGCCTGCCGTCGCCCATAGACAAACCATTGAATTGCGTTGTTGTCGGCGTCGGTGGGAGTCCCCGTGCTCTTTTTCGCGTTGGAATTGTTGATTCTACGTCCTCCTGACAATGTCTGACTACTTGAGCGGCCAGCAAAATTAACGAGGCAAAACTTTGCGTGAATAATGTGACGTGCGGCGAGACATTTCACGTGGACGCCGCAGAATGGGCGCTAAGGCCTGACTCCAACGATGAGATTCTACTCGCTATTTTCATTCGCGACGTCGCTCTGGCTGCAAAAGTGTGGACCGTAGCTGAGATGGTGGCCGTCGATACTGAAAACCGCAAGTAGAATCGGGCATTACAAGTCGGTGATGGCACTGATAACAATGACCAACACATCCTTGTATCTATTGTTTACACTTAGCCTACTTACCCTAACCAACCTTCAAAAGTGTTTTGAGGCCTGCACTTAGTTCTTATCGCAATTACCGGGTCAATGTTTGGTTTACGGGCCGCTGTCGTTTGAACGAGCTGACGACAAAAAGCAGACAAGTTTGAAAGAGCAGACGACAGTTTGAACGCATCCGCAATGGAGTGCGGGCAAGAAGCACCGCGTCCCGCGTCAACAAACCATTGGAATGTCACGTTGTCGGCGTCTGTGTGAGTCTGCATACTCTTTTTCCCGTTGGAATTGTCGATTCTACGTCCTTATAGCAATGTCTTACCACTTTAATCGCCTGAGAGGAATTATCAAGGCTCGTTACGCCGCTAAACTTTGCGTAAATAATTTGGCGAGCGGCGATTCATTCGCATGAACGTCGCAGAATGGACGCCAATACCATGATGAGATTCTTCTAGCTATTTTCAGTCGCGACGTCGCTCGTGCTGCAAAAGTGTAAAAGGCAGCGGCGATGATCGACGTCGATACTGAATATCGAAAGCGGGAACAGACCAAGCGTAACAAGTCGATGATTACCACTGGCACCAATGATCAACATCTTGTATCTATACTGTTTACACCGAGCCTACTTAAGTCTTTCGAGGCCTGCAATTACTTCATATTGCAATCACCGGGTCAAAGTTTGGCCTATGGGCCGTTTTTGTTTGAACGAGCAGACGATAAAAAGCAGTCAAATTTGAACGAGCAGACGAAACTTCGAACGATCAGGCGGCCGTGTGAATTTGAAGACGCACTGAACCCGTGGGTGGTCCGGACAACTTGGAGGTTTTCTCTCGTTCATGTTGGAACAAAACAAATACATCTGGCGACCACAAAGTTGTTGCCCGCACAAGCAATCGTAGTTCGACAGCGTCTGGTTTGCCCTTTTCACGGCTACTATCCACGTTCTCGGACGAACGAAGGGGACAGAAACACATGAAAATTGATCTTCAAACCTTTCCAGACTCTCTTGGTACAGCCCTCGTCGCAGAATTTTGACGAGAAGGCAGGTTTTTTGTCTGGTTTCTTCCAAAGGAACACAGGAGTGCATGTCTCGCACGGCGACTTCTGCCCACCGCCCCAGACCGGAAGTGCGCCCGTCGCGCCACCACCGCGGCGTGACGTAGGAGAGTTGAGTTCGTGTATATCGCACGCGCAAACCTAACCATAGTAACCTCTTCTCTCATCTGTATAATGCCACCACCACATCTTTCTTTCTTTTTTTTTTTTTTGCTGCAGGTTTATGATATGGGCTTTCGGTCTATCTGCAACAACCACCAGCATCTCTCTGGGTGCAAATAAATATTATCACATATTCAAATCAGCAGCGCGCTGCCAAAAGACAATGGCACTTACACAACCACTAATATGGGCGGTCCGACCAAAGAGTTTGACATAAAAGCAAGACTCAAATGCCGAAATAAGAGTCAAAACGCAGGCGAGCTGGTGGTGAACAATCATAATTAAGAAATAAAACCTTGAGACAAGTTAACAAAAAGGGACATGCACACCACCGACACCACCGTTTGAGACGGTGGTGTGCATGCTCCTTTTGTTTCCATGTCTCGAGGATTCATTTCCTAATTATGACTGAAATGCCGCCAATATTGAAGGAAGGAACTCACCAAAACAACCCAGTTTCGAGAGTTGAGGATTCAACACGGCACGACAGTCGTTCAAACCAACTTTTGAACCTCCATCTGCCGTCCGTGCTACGCGCTATCGATTAGAAGAAACCCGAAACGAGCAGAAAGAAACTCGGAAAGGGCAAGATCACTAGGTTTTCAAAATAAATGATTTACATTATATTATTTACTTAAAAATATGTTTGAATATGTTTAATTTAGCTATGCACTAAGTTTCTTGAGAGTTTGTTAAAACTTTAGTCGTCGTCAAATATTGGATTTCGGCTTTTTCGCTGCAAACGAACATGGCCGCCCCCAGAAGCTCGCTTTTTGAATTGCGGTGAGTGGTGCCGAGTGGAGTTTCAACCTCAAGGCATTTTCTGGGTTCGGATCGCACGCGCAAATCAGTACTCATGGCCGATAAACCTAATCCAACGGAACTGTCCTTCAAAGAAATGAAGTTTAAAGTTTGCCGCTTCATGGAAGAACAAGGGATCGTCAGTGACATCCGCGCCAGGCTCCGATACAAGTTCGTCGAAGCTCTCAAGATTTCAAGCCAAAGCAGAACGAAAACGTCAAAGACGCTCTTACATCAGGTAAGATAGCCGTCCTGCTGCAAACAAACGCAACTTCCTTCCTAATAATGTTGTCTTTTTTTTTTTTTTTTGCGTGGTGAAGTTATTTGTAGTATCGGGGCACCACAAAACTCGGGTGTGGGCCAACGACTTTTTTGTGGTGTTGCAAGTCTACTACTGCTACTACATATGCTTCTACCACCATCTCTACTACTAGGGAAAAAAACACGTGTAAAATCCCCTAGGGCGTTTTTGGGAGGGAAAAGGCGAGAGGCAATTTTGCCACAAACCCAGTCCTTATAATAGGATAGCCACAATCAGCATTAAGCATAGCCTCCATTTCGCTACCTTTTCCCAGGTTGTGCACTGGCTGATCCAAGAGTACCTCTCGAGCCAGGACTACAGCTACACTCTGAGCACCCTCGCTTGCGAGTCTGGGATTGGCCAGGAGTCATTCTCAGTCCGAGACGTGGAAACATTGCTCCACGTCTCCAGGAGCTGAGTGCACACGGCCCGTGCCGGTTCTTCAGCACGTGGTCGATCAAATGATGCGGGCCCAGGTCACGGCATCGGCACAAACCTCCCTTACGGCTGACGGTGAGTTCTGTTCCGAGACGACAGTTCGCATGTGCCACCATTATGGTTCACTCACATTCGAAGTTACCTACCATCAACAAATGCAGTGGTGTTAGAACGGAGAAGGTTGGCCTCTCCAGTATAATTAAGACATTTATTTTAAACAATGTGGGAGAAGGGAGGAAACCCCCAATCCCCTGAACACCCCTGAACAAATGATAATGTAACCAAAAGGAAACTACAAAGATATTTTGGCACTTATTTCTTCGTCTATACGTGTTCCAGAGCGCAGTATTACATCGGACACTTGTTGAATCTCTTGTTGAAAAACGTTCAGTTTTTCCACTCTTGTGAAGAAGGAAGGCCAGCGGAGCTGTACTCGATACACTGCCGCAACGCGCACACGCCCGATTCCCGCTTCTTCTCGTCTGACAAGCCGCCGATCGTGGATATGTCTCCGGTGAACAAAAGTCGGTCGCACCCGGCGCACGTGACGCCAAAGGGGTTCTCCACGAACTTTCTTTGGAACCTCGCCGTTGCACCCGGAAACTGTTCAGCCGGCGTGGAGTGCAGTCGTCGCCGGGCCTCGCGCTTGCGCTTCGCCACCGTGGCACGATCGTCGTTCGTGGCGTTGGCCCGCCGGCGCCCTTTACATCGCTGGTTCTCTTCTCGGCGGCGGCTTTTTCCAGGCGAGCGATGTGCTCTTTGGCAAGGGAATCTGAAGCGCTGGACGCAGTAGAAGTCAAGGCGACCGCGGCTTTGTGGTGGTTGCGGACCCATTCGCGCTGCTGCGTACGTCGCCACTCCTTCCGCAGCCTGTCTCCTTCTTCCGAAAGGCGCGCGGCCAACCCATCGTGAGTCCAAACAGAAACTGATAAGAGCGTAGGAGCGTAGAGAAACAGCGCGCAAAACAGACGAGGACGAAGAAACAAACGTGACGAGCGCTGCGCTCGTTACGTGTGCTTCTTCTTCGTCGTCGTCTGTTTTTCGCGCTCTTTCCTACGATAAATTCCCACCAATGCGCCCAACTATCAATTCTTCTGGGATAGCTGGAAAGGTTGCCGCCATCTACGAGCGACGGCAGAAACCATACTGGTTGTGTGCTTGCCACCGTCGCTTATAGATGGCGGTAGCTGTCCAGGTAGGTTTGTGTCGACATACCGGACACGATCGTGGGGAACCTAGCCCTTAACAGCTCCGCTGTAAAAGACAAGAAAAGAATTTTAAAACTAATTTAACGATTAGCAAAGGGCCCCTGGGGATGTCGCTAAAACTGATCGTTTGTAATACCCGTCTAGGAACCTTGACAGGTAGTGGCGATGCCTGTTTTGCCTAGAACTATGCATGCCCTGAACCTGACGTCACCTTGCCAGGTCTCCGGCCACCCCGAGAGAAGAGGTGAAGAAAGAACTCCCCTCTCACCGGTACTCTCTTGTGTGTATCCCAGACGTTACTATTGTCCCTCTACAAGATTATAGGAGATTAACCAGTCACTCAAAATTCATGCAAAAGCAGCTTTGGAGTTAGTTGCGGTGGCCCGATTGCTGGTGTGCTTTGACCGTTTCAATGACTGGAACGGACATCCTGTCGACGTCAGCCTCGCCGCAGCTTTGCTCGTCCCGAGCATAGGTCGGCATTTTAGAGCCTCTTCATTCACCATCACATCACAAACAAAATCACGTCTCCGAATTCATTCGCATTCACGTCACAAGGTACTCCGACCTCCCAAAGTCACGTCCCTTCACATCCCGGCGTTCAACCGTGCCAAAACTTCATCCCCTTCACATCACGGCTTTCGAACTCTGCCGAGAATTCATCCCCTTCACATCACGGCGTTCAACCGCGCCAAGAATTCATCTCCATCACATCACCGCCGCCTCCGAATTCACAGAGTCATTCACCATTATATCACCAATTCACAAAGTCATTCACCATCACCACAAATTAATCGGAATTCACCATTGTAAATTCATCGAAATTCACCATCACATCATGAATTCATCCAAATTTGCCATCACTTCACGAAGTCATCCGAATTCACCATCACATCATGAATTCATCCGAATTCACAACCACATCAAGAAATCACCACCACATCACGAATTCATCCGAATTCACCACTTGAATAACTTCGCGTGAATAACTTCCCGAAGTTATGCACCATCACGGTCAACCCGAATTCACCGGAATTCACCATCACATCATGAATTCCTCATAATTCATGAGGTCATTCAGGTTCATTCTGACTAAATTTGACTTCACGGCTGGTAGCCCTTCACGAGTTCGCAGTTCTTGCGGAATAGGACTGTGGCGCCTTTTTGTGTCAGCCACTTGAAACCAGGACCCGAGTTCGTCGGGGAAGTGGGGTATTTCGAGTGCGCGAAACGCAAAGCACATTGATAGAGCACCAACCCAGCCAGTGCTGCGCTGCGATTGTGTCACGTGAATGTGCTTTGTGCGCCGCCGCGCGGAACTGGCAGGTCACGTGATATGGTCTCGGCGCCGGATTAGGTGCGCCTGCTCGTGACGTCGGCTTCAGCTTCGTCTCTTTTGAAACGATATATGGCTGCGCCGCATAGACGAAGTGGCGCCTGCTGCTTCTATACTTTGTTTCACCTTATGTTGTACCACAGCGAAAGCTAGAAGCACGAGCTCATAGCGTTGGCAGCCGCTCTTAAGTCACGAGAGCTTGTGCCGCCGAGATGTGCCCCAGAGCAAGGAGCTCGCGCTTGTAGCTTTTCCTGCGGTACATCATAAGGTGAAACAGAGTATAGTGCCCGCCGCCTTTGCGCCGGCTCGCTGTCCCCTCGTAGTCATATGTGAAAGCAGTGTTGGAACTAACGCGTTACAAGTAACGACGTTACTTGTAACGCACACTTCCCTTATAAACAGCTGTTAATGCGAAAGTGCTCGACAAAGTGCCACCACGCTGAGGCGCTAAACTCAAATGGGTCCCTGTCGTTTGCGGCGAAGGATGAAAACAACCAGCAAGCAAGCAAGCTCCTGCGTAACATGTTTTCCGCCTTCCCGTCACAAACTTGTCAAGTTCACGAGCCACTCACATCGCAAATTCATAGTGATCACGAGCCATTCACCATCAAGTCACGAATTCATTGATTCATTCACACCACAATGAATTCTATTCAATTAATCTCAACACACCATGAGTTCATTCAAATTCACGAAGTCATTCACCATCACATCACGACTTCATTCACCATCACATCACGAAGTCGTTCAAATTCACGAAGTCATTCACCATCACATCACAACTTCATTCGCCATCACATCGCAAATTCATTCAAATTCACGAAGTCATTCACCATCACATCACAACTTCATGACTTTATTCACCATCACATCACGAATTCATTCAAATTCACGAATTCATTCACCATCACATCACGAATTCATTCAAATTCACGAAGTCATTCACCATCACATCACAACTTCATTCGCCATCACATCACGAATTCATTCAAATTCACGAAGTCATTCACCATCGCATCACGAATTCATTCAAATTCACAAAGTCATTCACCATCACATCATGATTTTTTTTTCAATTTCAAGATTTCATTTAGAGCCATTCAAATTTACGCCGTGAATGTGAATGAAGGTGCGGAGTTCATGAATAAATTTGCCGATGTATGGTCCCGAGACAATTTACGTGACGATTGCGCTGGGTGTCACATGCTCTCCTCTGGCTGTTCTCCGAGCGCTAGCCAGAATGGGCCGTTTATAACGAAAAGTACAGCCATCAGACTCGAAATACAAACGTATGATTGTCATTTACAGATATTGTGGATCATACTCAACCTATTTCCGAACACGACGGCTATATTTCAAATTTCATTGAAGTATCCCTTTAAAGGGGACTGCAACGATTTTAGATTAAAAGAATTTGCATCTCGTCATTTTTACGTTGTTTATCGTGTCCCGGAGGATAGAGAAAACATCTCCTTCATTAAAAAATGTTGCGATTTCGCTGCATAATTGCAAAGCAAAAGTCTAGTTTTTCCCCAACCTGCAGCCGCAAGTGGCAGCCGAGGGAACTACGGCGAAAAGATTACGTGACTTCGCTCGGCTCTAAGCTGCAGCATAACGCCCGCTAATGTCAGCAGAGAGAGGGAGAGGAAGCGTCCTCCGAGGAGCACACGGGAAGCTACACGGCACCCCGAATCACGTCACTAGGAGGGGGACCAGGTGTGACCCTGAAGACTGGGAGTGAGTTGAGGGGTGCCAGAAATGCCAACCTTTATCTTTCTTTTTTTTTTACAACCACTAGGACACGCAGGGGAAATCGGTTTTCTGTTCTTTACTTGATAAGTGTCAAATGGCAACTTCCACAAATTTTTTACCGAAGTCCGGAAATCATTGCACCCCCACTTTAAGGTACCATAAAGTGCGCAGCAAAACACAACCGTTTGTAGCCGGAAGCTTTGTTTTCTCAGAGTAATGTCCGAAATAAAGGAGGACTCCTATCCTACGGCCCATGTGAACGTCTCTGAAAGCCGAAAAGGGACCTCAAGGATTATCCATATTCCTGATATGCCTAAACTCGTTGGGAAAAACCATTCCTTTTAGATTCTCATGATAGAATTTGAGGCAAGAATGCCTTCCGCACAGTGCGAGCTTTATTTTCAAATTCCCATGCGCCAGGGCATACCTCACACTGAACATGCACAGGCTTCCTCCACCAAGCTGAGTGAGGAGAGAGAACGCTGCTTTACATTCTTTGATACTCGACACTAAAAACGGCCGCAAGAAACCAAATCATGTCTGTTCCATGTTTGCTGCACATGAAAGTTTTGTTTAGAGCTCTTCTCAGCCCAATGTGAAAGGGTGTTTTATTCTCCCTGGGAAGTTAACCAAAGTGATGTAAATGCGACAAAAGAAACTGGGGTCAGTACAGTCGATTTATTTGTTTTGTGTATCCTCGAGACCTAGGGCATTAGAGGGAGGTGCGGTTACAAACTATAGAATGAAGAAACAAAGGGCAGTTATTATTAGTACAGCAATATGGCTCCTAGTAATACTGTATAAAGTGCATTTTTGAACTGCTGGTGATCTTCGATTGATGCTGTTGGCACGATAAAACGAGCAAAACAGTTGATGGATCTCACAGTGAACTCCTCTTGGTTCTTTCTGCCTTAGGAACTGGAGAATGCAGCACGGCTGCTCAGCTTCAGCAGTTAAAGAAAGTGGCCGAGGACGCAAAGCAGCTACTGGACTCCTTTAACCAACAGCTGAACGAAGCCCAGCACGGCAGAAGAGCCAGTCAGCCAAGGAAAAACCAGCAGCAGGTCAGTGGTTGCAAGCTGGTGTAGCTTCCAAGGCATAGTTGACACAAAGTTGTTAAGAGTTGTTGCATGGCTGCTTCTACAAGAAGAAATGTAGTCTACCTCTAAATGTGCCGACTGGTCTCCCTGCTGTAAGGGCGCTGCAGTAGGGCTGCTAATTGTGGGTATATTTAACTTGTATCACACAAACTGGTAGTGGCAGTAGTAATTTCACTTGCAATGTTCAAGGGTTTTGTACTGTTTAAATTTGAAACTATATGCTGTACTTCAGACTGCATGCAATACAGTTGTAAGCTCTGTCACAATTTATCTTGTGTTTTGTACTACCTTTACTAATACTATTATGCATCTTGACTGTTTGTAGCTTCCTTACCATTCCTTACTTAGTTCATCTCTATTTGCTTTAATGTCACTTTCCTTACTTAGTTCATCTTCATTTGCTTTAATGTCACTTACCTACAATGTACATTCTCCCTTCCCACAGAGCAGAGTTTCTGTTGAATTATATCGGTTTCATGGAAGATTGCATGTAATTTTCCCATATAAATTGCAAAATATTGTTCTAAATTGCCACTAGCTTTGTTTAAGGAATATGCTTACTACTTGCAATTTTGCAAATGAATGTGCACAGTTTGGTACTTGCTTATTAAAAATTGTCCCCTGCACTAATTGGTGATTTCACATCTGTTAGCAGGTTGTAGGATTTAGTGTTTTGTTCTGATCAACCTCTGTAAAGTTATTGACAAGATCTAATATATAAATAAAGAACTGCTTACATGATAGTTCAGCATTCTTGAAGTGACAGGTGTGGACAGTTGAGACCCACCCACACAGTGCAGACACCCAATAACCAAATTTGACCTTGTAATAGTAGTTTTAAAAGCCATAACTCAGTTGTCAACCGAAAATTATCAAACCACCATATAACATTCTTCAATACTGTAATCCGTTGGTCTCTCAATCACTTATGACAAACAAGTGTTTCTTTTTCTAATTTCAGTCAGTGCACCATCTGTCAGTGCTCACGGCAGTCAGCAGTGTGGATGCTGAAAGCTCAAAACAAGGTCCCAGCACTCTTACTACCTCCAGGCAAGTTCAACTGTACAATAAAAACAAAATTGAAGAGCTGCTTTTGTTTCTAAAGGAGCCACCTTCATTTAGAAATCAGGAATGCAACACCGGAAATCTCGTTCTGTTTCACTTTACGACCGATTTCCTTTGCCTGAAACTGAACTTCCATGTATTCCCAATTGAACCCAAAAGTGACTTCCTTTGGATTTGGCCCACTTAAAGATGAAAGTTCGGCACGTTGATACTTGGACCCATTTTGTTGTAAAAAAAACAATCTCCTAAACACCGGTTTAAAAACATGCTTTTCGTGTAAGGCTTGTCAAATTATGAGGCGCTGGAGAAAACCAGCCTTCTGCGTGAGGTCCTTATTTCGAACGCTTTTTGTTTGTGTTCCACCCATTTAAAAGCATACGGGAAGGGCCTCAGCACGCACCTCGTATCGCCGCGCCGCAGTGTTCTTCTGCAGCATAAAGGCTGTCTGCTTTCATCGCCGTCACCATGGCAACGAACACCGAATGATTGGAAGCACGCAAGGTACAGCCACGTGAAGCCTGCAACAGCTAACGCCATTTTTGGAACACCGTCTGCTAGCCAAAGTATAATAGTTTTGTAAAGAGCAGCCGCAGGCTGTTGCTGCAAGGCGGCGTGAACACCGGTTAACACGCTCCTTAATGATAGACGCGCCGTCCGAAAAGGTAATTCGGCGTTTGTTGCCATGGCGACGGCGATGAAAGCAGACGACCTTTATGCTGCAGAAGAACACTGCGGCGCAGCAAAACGAGGTGCCTTCTGAGGCGCTTCTTGCATGCTTTTCAATGGGTGGAACGCGAGCAGAGTTAGAAATAAGGACTTAACGCAGAAGGCTGGTTTTCTCCAGCGCCTCATAATTCGACGAGCCTTACACGAAATAAGTGTTTCTGGCCATCCCGCGCCATTTTTTTATCCGTAACATGGGTCTAAAGTATCAAACTGCCGAAAGTTCTTAGGCTGCATGCCCGAGGAGGAAGTTTTAGATGTCTCATGTTCTACGTTGTGGCATCAGCATTTTAAAGACCAAAGGCGATTAGAGAATCACAAGACCAGCACACACCACAATGGAATTTGAAAAGCCGGCACGAGGAGCCAATTTGGCTACTCTTTATCTGCACTTCATATAAAAGCCTGTTCGCACAGATACCACAGTGATACGTCAGTGCTATTAGTCAGCGCTGGATGTAGCACTGATCTTGCCAACGCAATATTGACTGTGCACTATATTAGCGATACAGAGGGTTCGTACAGGATTCAAAGAAAGATATTCAAGGATATTCAAGGCCTTGTGGGAGTATTTTCAAGGACCTAACTTGATGCTGCACCTAGCAGATTTCAATAAAACACTGTTGTCAAAAAATTGCAAATAGTAAATTTATTGCACTAAGCAAAAAAAGAAAAAAATCTATCTTGCAAATTTGTTTGCATTGCACAAAGCGGAAATAAAAAATGTGTCCAAAACCGCTTGTGGTAACTTCAGGGAGCTCCTGAAGTTTTTCCTGTGTTTGCTGGCTGATGCTAAGCAGCTCCTCGGCCTTGCTTTTCGCAGTTTAATCAGGTAATTTTGCACAGAGCTCTTGGCTGCGATCTTCATGATGCCGGCATGTTTCGCGCTCTTCATATGGCTCTTCAATGCCGACTCGCCCGTGGCGCTGACATTGAAGGTTTTTCCACGCGGCTTGCATTTTGCGCGTTGCCAATTTGTTGTACCTGGTGCCACCCAGTCCTTATATTCATCACTGCAGAGCCACGTACCTTGAAACCTGCTTTTGCCGGGCATTTGCCTACGACCGACGACAAAACATGAGGCCAATAGCGGAAACAGTGCGCAAAGCATTCCCGGATCAGAATGGATTCGAATTCGGATCTGCTCCAATGAGGCCAACCATCCAATGACCATCAGTTATATTTAAACAAATTAAAAAAAGCTTAAACAAAAAAAAAAACTCAATAAGCATAAGAAAAACTGTACAATATATACCTGCGTTTGCTATTATAAATAGCCATTCACGAATTTTCAAGGTTTAGCCAAGAAATTCAGAGATTTCAAGGGATCTGCAAGCCAAATTTTCAAATTCAAGGGTTTTCAAGGTTTAGCAAAAAATCCAGGGTTTTCAAGGGCCTTGAAAGCCCAATTTTGAAATTCGAGGGTTTTCAAAGGTTTCAAGGACCTGTACGCACCCTGATACAGTGCCGAGACAGTTTTGCATCAGTGTTCAGTTATGCTCAAGTCAGCGCTGTTCCTAGTATTTATTTAGTGCTACATTGTATGTCTGAAATGGCCTTAAAGGTACTTGAAGTTCCCCTGTGGTGTTGATATCGTACATCATCCTTATCCAATACCCGTCTCTGCAGCGATCTCCTACAAAGTAACGACAAGAGCACAAGCGTCAGCAGCGCACGAAGTCCGCCAATGGAACGCGCCCGGCGCCGCTTGGAGCACCTCGCCGTGCAGACGGAGTTCCTCGACCAGCGATTCCAGAAGATGAAGTGGGAGCCGCTGGAGGCGCTATGGGTCAGCGTTTCGCACTCAACTACTCGGGCCCAGAGTCCTCCACATGGCGACGTGGGATGATTAAGTGTCGTGGAATGTGACACTCTGCTGTTTTGCAATCTGAAGAGCTACAAGTCACTAAGTCCTACTTGTATGCCACCAATTGCAGATGCTTGCGTGTTCAAAGCAAGGTCAGCACATTCTTGCATTATCATGAGGTTTGAACAGGGTGTATTTATGTTGCTGCCAAAAACATGCTAGCAACAGGCTTCCGATGCATCCATTTTGTGTCAACGTCCTTAGGTGATCATGTCATAAGTCACTGACAGTTTGTATATACTACATAGTACCATTTGCAAGCATATTCAATTAAGCTCATTATTAAATGCATCGTTTCATGCTGCCTATTTTAGTTTTTTTAGGCTAGTGTAAACGGCTTACATTAAGTATCTACCATCACTTGATTAAAATATCTGCCTGAAATCATCCAAATTGTCAATGAATCACACTCGTGAAGCGTGTAGGCAGAAGTAAAAGTATAGCTTGCCCACCCTCAAATATAAACAAGGTTGCACCTTAAAGTAAACAAATAAAAATTTGTGCTCGTACGGTGGCAAAAACAATGCAAAGTTGCTTCAATACCATTCCAGACAACTGTGGTCTAAATGCAGTTTATTCCAGTTGGCACCCTGTCCAGAAAAAAGAACAAAAGGGCTGGAGAAAGCTCTACAACAAAGACGGGAGGAACAGACCCTCAGGGGCATGTCGGCACACCGTAGACCTGCTCGCAGTGGGGCAGACCGCAGGAAACGGAACTCGTACGAAAGTAACGCTGCCAGCTCGCTTAGTCCTCTTCTAGGGCTGCCACCGAAGAAACTAAGTCGGCTCTTGGCACAAAAAGCAAATACAGATCTTGCACTCGTATCGTCCATTCGAAACTAAAGGTACAGAACCTAGGAACACGCACAAGACGTGCGCAGACTCGCGGCGCACGGCAACATCTCGGATCCAGAGCACCCTTAACTACAGTGCCCCGAACGCGTCTCCGACAGGTGCGTTCGGCGCCCCATGCCGCCCGTGCATCAAAGGGGCGCAGAAGTGACTACGAATGACGTCGTGCAAGCCGGTGTGTCCTGCTGTCGGACGTCGCAATCCTGGCGGTTGGTTGTAAAAATCCAACGGGAAGTACGAGCACAACGTTGCGGCGTCCCAACTCCTGGCTGCCGACGCTTCCGCGGGGTGACAAGCTGGAAAGCGACCCAAAGCAGAACAGGAGCATGCCATATTTTTTTTCCGCTGCTGTAACACCACCAGGATCATGGCAGACAACAGCAAAACACTTCTGCGCGCCCTCGAGAGGTCAGGTGACCGCATTCGAGGCCGCGGTAAACACATGGGTCGGAGACGTGTTGTGGAGACCGTAGATTGAACGTAATGAGGGCCATAAATAACGCGCATCCGAGGCGAGAGCGGACAAATTTCTCTGCTGGAGGAAAGGAAGACGTAGGGGGCGGACATTCGCTAGTCAGAGATCAGGTGCGGACGGTGGCTTCTGGTTCCGGAAGGATCTCCTCGTAGGGTGGAGGCTCCTCGCTGGTCAGCAAGTCGCACGCTTCCTCGGCTCCTGAAACGACACGTGGAACGCGGTGTAAAAATGAGTGTTGCGGATGGGCTGGCGTTGCACGCGATAGAACAGAGAAAGTAGAATCGGAATGCGGCTTGTGCGGAGAAAAGGGCATCTGTGCAGCGATACAGAAGGGAGGTATGTGCTATTACGTGGGAGGCTACATGCGTGCATATTCTTGCACCCACCAGTTCGTGAACAACCCACTCGACATATTGTGCTATACTCCGTTCCACCTTATGTTGTACCGCAGACAAGGCTAGAAGCGCGAGCTCATAAGGTTGGGAGCTACTCTTAACGCACGAGAGCTTGTGCCACCGAGATGTGCCCTAGAGCAAGGAGCTCGCGCTTGTAGCCTTTCCTGCGGTACATCATAAGGTGAAACAGAGTATAGTCTTTTGGCGATTACCTCCGCGCTCTAAGCACGTATCTAACTGCAATAAAAAAAATTTTAAAAAATGCTATTTTTTAAATTTTTTTATATTTTGTCCTGCTTCACGGAGGGCACCTTCTTAAGGATATGTGGTAAAGACGTAGTCATTTTGAGTAAAGGTAAACCTACGTGTACCAGCAGTATCGGCAACCCAAGTGAAAATGTGGCAGTCATATTGGCGATCTCTTGGTGTAGGAGAGAATGCCGCTCGTAGCAACGAGGGACAAATAGAGGTGCTTCAAAAATTGCCACGTTCATTAACTACGAATAGATGCGGTGATGAGACCTTCCTTGGGTGGCGTTATTCCGCTCAAAACCTGGCAGGAATTGAAACGAACTAACGATAACTATACTTGCCTTTGCGCGCAATCCACGATAGCGTCCTTCGAGCAAGGAGTGCTTAAAAGGCGTGGAGCAGATCAACATTAAGTGTTTTCGCCAAAGAAACGAGTCGAGCCGGATAGGAACAACCTTAGACTTTTATTTCCTCTCCTACAAAATCTCACACTTTGACTGGGCGGGCACACACCGAAGAGCCTTCACAAATGAAAACTCTCGCTACGCGGAGAGTGATAAAATATACAAGGGCCTGACAGCGGCACAATGACATTTGAACTCGCTGCCACACTTATGGGTCTCTTTACTATGACAGCCTCTATGCAGCCCTACCCACAGACTTCTCACACAGTTAACACAATCCGCCATCATCACTCCTACTCCACAACTGTGGCGTGGATATGCAGGCTCCTAGCATATCTAACTTCCCTCCTTTTATTTTTGGCAAACTAAAACGAAAAAAAAAGCCTATAGATGCTGTCACGGTTTTGTTCCTCTGTTCGCTAGAGGGAGACAACTTTGTTTACCTCGCGAAGTAAAATCCTAAAACAACCCCTACAAGTATCGGCGCAGTCTCGCCAAAGATACCTGCGGTTCACAAGCGACTTGCGAAACGAGAACATATTCACGCGTAAGCAAGAAAAGATGCGCAAAAAAAAGCATTTCTTCCTGACGCGTAATCTCAAACCAAGAACAGAGTCTCGTTCTGCTCTCTTCGAAAGAGTTCTATAGTCAACACACTACTGCATCACATCAAAAACCAACAAAAGCGAAAAAAAAAAAAAAAATGAAATTGCTTTTTTTTTTTTTTTTTCAAAGAAAACGCAGGCAGTCTCTAGTCTACCAACTGCAACACCTTTGCAACTGGCCACAAACTACACACATTGAGCACTGTCCCTCACTCTCTTCCGCCAAATGCATGGTTGAACCGTACGACGCATTTTCCGCCCATCGGGACGGAAAGGGACGAATTCGAGTCCGTTTCACACAGCCAGGGAAATGAAAAGTCAACGTCTGCGACAAACGGTTCGCCCGTCTCGCTTTCACGATAGAGTCGACGACACTCTCTTCGGTCTTCCGTGGCGTCGGTCACTTTCGCAGTCTGGTGCGTTGTCGTCTCCCGCCGCCGCCGCCGAACCCGCCTTGCTGAGGGTCGAGAAGCGGCACTGCGGATGCGATGTGCCACAATGCGTGTCAACGTGGCGTCCCATTCCCTCGTCAAGAGCGCAAGCGGTGGGGTTGCAGAAGAGATGTTGGGCGGCGCACCTCTATAACAAGAAAGAAAAAAAAAAGCCTGCCGTGTTGTTCTTGTCCAAAAGCCACTAAAGAGGAATCGACAACACTCCGATTTGTGTTAAGTCCGACCACAGCCAATGCTACGATTCGATGGAACCAATCGAGCGGCAGCAAAAGTGAGTCATCGCCGTGCTCGTCGTCGCCTTGCGCTTGCTGTTTTCGGCCGAACCAATCGCGCGCAGAAAAAAACACGGGATCGCCGGGCGTTCACAGTGTGCAACTGGTTCAGCCGGGAATGGTAAATGTGCAGAGACGAGCGCCGTGACGGTGCATTTTTGGCATGGCTTGATTGGCTCCTTCAAGTTGTGGCGTCGGCTGCAGTTGAACCGGGAGTGAAACGGAGTATAGATTCAATGACTCCATCACCAGAAACACAAAGGTCAACTGGCGAGCCAACAGCGTCACCAGACGTGTCTAACCAGCCACCGAAAGACTTCCGCCGCTGACGTTGGTCATATTCGACTTGAACTTTTGTGCTAGACCCTTAATCTCAATAAATATCTTCCCTTTTTTTTTTTTTTAAGATGATTTGTTAACAGTTTTTTAAACTATTAGGTCACCTTTTCTAAAATGTTTGTCTAAGCGATGGACTAGCGCAAGGGATAAGAAAACAATTATTCGTCTCAAGCTATACTAAGATCAAAGCAAACTTTTCTTGTCCACCAAGGAGAGGAGACTTACAAGCATTACATTGGATTTAATGTTTAAAGTTGACCCAACTTGCTATCTGGACAACCCACGGCAAAGCCATTAGACCCCAAACAATCCGAGGCAACGAAGAGAATGGTTCGACCAATTGTTACTTTTGCCTGAAGAACTAGTGCTCTTCTATTCACTAGGTGAACATTCCTTCTGTAACCCAGCCTAGAAAGAACCAGGAAAGAATAGCATGCAAGCTTGTATACCCAGGCTGCATCAACAAGTACATAATTGTGTGACTATTAAAAGCGCTCCATTGCAACCAAAGCATAAGAAAGAAAACACGAGAAGAGAAGGCAGGGCAATGCATTTCACATTCACACCCAGACCACAAAACACCGGCAGAATAACGCTGCATCAGCCCGACACCGTGTGTTAAAAATGCGACGATAACCATGCGAGTGACGCCAGTCCCCGGAGAAAAAAGACAAATTGAACCGGAACTTACCACCCCTTTATGTCAGTGACCTAGAAACGTGAAAGAACTAAATTAGGGCCACACAACCTTCTCCCCCGAGTATTGGCATTGTTGTTAGTGTGTTGTCGCGTAATAAAGTCGGTGACGGTTCACGCGTTCAACAGTGCCACCGGTAAATGCAGAGCCCACTCCTGCTCAGCTTTAAATTAGCCCGGACTACATTAGAAGCTACGACTGTGTCTTAACAATCAATAAGCTTTGCCAGTCCATTTTGCAAGTGAGTTTGTCTACGAGCCTTCTTTTGTAAAGGTATGTTGCAGACCGGCGAAACTTGTGGCTCTACAGGGGCAGATAATGGACCTCCAGATGAAAACGCCATACTTTGTGTCATTGCAACATCGCAGAGAGCCAATGCTATGGTCCCTTTGAGCCAATGAGTGACGGAGGCAAAGCAGGCGACAACCTTTACCAAAGGTGCAGGGGCGAGAGGCTAATCCAAGCGTTTGGGAAAAGAAGAAGGAGGAACTCCTCTCTTATCCAAACCCTCTTCCGTGTCTTGAACGTCGCTTTTGTCCGCCTCGGAGATTAGCCCGTCACTCAAAACGTCACAGAAAAGCGGGACAGGGTCTTGTCGCGCGTCTCTCTCTGCGGCAGATTGGCTCTCCGGGGCCATAGCCTTCGCCGTCTGCCAAGTTACGATGAGACAGAGTACAGACGGACGCCGAACGAACGACTAACGGCTTTTGAAGATGGCACTCGTGAGAGGAAAAACAAACACACACTCACACGGGATGAACAGAGTCCATGTTCTATCAGCGTGCGTGCTCCACTTGCAACGAATCGCGTTGCTGTGTCGTCGGCGCCGCCTAATGTTTTCCCCTCGATCCCCCAAGCTTGGGGAGGGGGGAAGGGGGGGCACACCAAACTAATCCTAGCTCTCATTAATTCTTTTGAATGCGGAGTATCTGCTGGACTGTATGCGTTGAACTGGATAAAATGAACTGCAATTTCGACCATAGTCGCCGACAAGGTGAGGACGAAAGGAAGTTCCAGTGTACCTCGAGTACCTTCTGTACCTCAAGCACGCGCGTGCGGCGAAAGGACGGCCGGTCGCATGGAGTTCATGTTGGAGGCCGGGCGTTCGGAAGACGTGCCTCGTTGTTCTCATCCTATCAGTAACTACAGAAAAATTGAGCTCGACTGTTTTATTTCTAATCTGTTCGAAGAATAGCGGGGGATGGTACGTCTTCTCTGCACTATGGTTGTGCGAAAAACGGTGAAAGGACAGGGCCTCTCCTGCACTTCTATACCTGCAGTCGAGCACAATGAATTAGCCGCGAAAACTATAGTGTACTGCGGCAATAGTTGCCAAACTTAAAGATCATGTGCCGGGAAATTGATATAATTAACAAATTATATGTGGTTTTCTTTTTTTTTTTGTCTTTTTTAAAAGATTTGGAAAGAATTTGGCTAAAGGCCAACAGGTGGGGCAGCTGTTTCATAACGGTCGTCGAAAAACAAAAGCTAAATTGGTTGGAACCGAAAGCTTTGTGGAAGTGCCGCACACCTTCTAAGCATTGTCGGAGGGGAGGGGACCACAAGCATATCAGGCAAGTGGCCTTATTGAAACACAGAGACACCATACCAACAGAATACAAAAAGACATGGCAACCATTCTTTATGTGCGCACATTGGAACAGGACTTCAGCACTTTGCCCAACACTGCAGACCTCTCTTTCGAGACTAACAAACCTCATACCGCACTGTACTCTGCAAAAAATTGTGCCGTACTGTCACACACATTAAATGCCAAGATGATAAAAAAAAAAAAGAGAGAAAGAGGGTTTGCAGTTGATAGGCAAAGAGCAGCCACTGGCATCCTCGGGGCAGGGTGAAGACGTTTCACACTCATCCAAGGGTCTGCAGTCGCACTCTACACTTTTCAAGTTTGTAGCCCTAGCCTTCACGTGCTCCTTACACTGGTCTCCAAATGCAGTCAAGAAGCGAATGCAATGCACCTCCTACAGCAAACCTTTGGACCAGATGCCACAGTTGGTGACGAGCTAAGAAGTCAGCGGAAGCTCCGCCTCCAGTGCGAGCTTGGATATCGCTTTGTCGCACGCGCCACCAAAGCCTGGCGGAAGGCACCTAGCATCTGCTGGAGGCAGAGTTTCTACTATTCAATTTTTAGCCCATCACTGACTATGATCAATAAAAGCAACAAGACCTTTTTTTCTCATGCCACTAACACTCAGTCCTGCACTATCCTTCAAATAGTTGTATCAAAATCAATATCTAAACCCTAAAAAAAGAAAAAAAAAAACAATACATAGAGCTTTTTACTTTACATGAAGATGGAGGACCAGCAAAGCTGTTTTCTTTACGTCTAAAACGATGCCTAGAGGACGACGTCTAGGACGACCTCAGGACGACTTCTTGGACGACCTCAAGGACGACACCTGGAGGACAACGTCTAGGACGACCTCAAGGATGACGTCTAGGAAGACCTCAAGGAAGACCTCAAGGAAGATTTCTAGGACGACCTTGAGGACGACGCCTAGAGGACGATGCCTAGGACTGCCTCTGGTACAACGTCAAGGACGACCTAGGACGACCTCAAGGACGACTTCTAGGACAACCCCGAGGACAACTTCTATGACAACGTCCAGAAAAATTCAGCCTTTCCACTCTGGTGAAAACCAGAGTGGAAAGGCTGGAAGGTTGCCACCATTCATGAGCGACGGCAGCAACCAGACAACCGGCAAGCCGGTTGTCTGGCTACCGCCGTCGCTCATAGATGCTGATAGCTGTCCAGAGTTTTGTGTCAACATTTGTTTGCCCGCGGACACGAAACTGGGGAAACTAGCCCTTAACAGCTCCGCTGTAATAAAAGAAAACACCTCTCTTTTTGGCGCAACACAATGTAACTTTTTTTTTTTTTTTTGTTGGGGGGGCGGCAGTTGTTTTTTGTAAGTTAGCTGTTTGGGGTTGGACCGCCACTCTCGAACCACGGTCGTATGGCGCATGTGGTAAACGGCGCCACGGGTTTGCCCCGCTCAATGTAAAGCATCATCAACCTGCACCGCACTTAGTCAACTGCGATCATTGTGTC
This sequence comes from Ixodes ricinus, assembly GCA_037355805.1. Taxonomy (NCBI): domain Eukaryota; kingdom Metazoa; phylum Arthropoda; class Arachnida; order Ixodida; family Ixodidae; genus Ixodes; species Ixodes ricinus. The sequence continues at coordinate 8,637 of JAZHYW010024579.1, read as the reverse complement.
GAGGCTATGTGTTAAGGCTGGTCTACGCACTTACTTCCGAGTGCGATCGACTGCGTTGGAACCCCTTGGGACAGGCCGAGACAAGAGAAAACACTGGCGCCATCTGCCGGGTCGCCCCGAAAACACTTCCGGTCATTGTACATAACTAGACTGAAGGTTTCGCAGTATTTGCGAGATCAAATCAATGGACTGTCTATGAGAAACGGCCTACTTTTAACACTGTCGGAATTATCTTGAGCGTACGGCGAAAGATTGACGCGTAATATATCCGTAGATCGGAAACGTTCCGCAGCTAGCCGACAGACGACGCCAGAGGGTCCTCTCGTAAGCGCTTGCAAACGGTTGCGATGCAGTCGATCGCGCTTGGACGCAAAATATGTGAACTAGCCTTTACAGAGTGAACCATTTTTTAATGCTGAAATGTTTAGCTGGTTTTCTAACGTACAAGTTGCATTTTTTAAAATCAAATTTATATCGGCGCGCGTTATGTAACGGTGCAACTTGTTTGCATCGATTTCATCAGAGCATCGACCTTAACTGCACAAACTTGCTGCGTGGGGTTATGTTCCTCGTTCGATTCGTCGACAAATGTTTGAACTGGCTTCCGCCTGTGAGTATATATTGAGATCGCAATACGTATATGCGAGCTCACCGATGCAGCTTCGACGTGCCGACCGTACAAACGTGTAAGTGCAACTTATATGCGGAATTTGTTGCAAAAACGCTCGTTTGTAGAGGGATGCGACTTGTAGGGCAAAAAATATGGTATGCCCCAATTTGCGCGCTAATCGACGTGCCCATCGAAGCGCAGATGCATTGAGTCCCGCAACCAAGTAGTCGAGCCGACTGACCGGGCGACGGGTTTGGGGGGGACCGGTCCACCAGGCTGGGGGGAAACTTTGGCGCAATCCGCAGCAGGGGGATCTGCAGGTGTCCGCAGATCTGGTTGCACACTATCGTGCAGTAGTGGAGTAGGTCCGCCGCGGAGTAGACCTGCACGCGACGAGATGGGAAAGCACATTGCCGCATCACACTGCTGCACTGCACCGCTGTGCCACGCCCGCTGCATAATGCCACTGCATTAAGACTCGTTCACACAGCTGCGGCGACTGCGTTGTGTCGTGCTGCACAGTGCCTCCCCATCAGCTCATCCTAAGGGTCGCCATGGCAACGGCTTGACGCAAGCAGTCTCGACTCGGCCAAATGTGACTGTGTGAACGAGCCTTTACACTGCTACGTCACACCACAGTGCATTCTCTTCACGAATGTGTAGTTCCGGAATGTGCATAATGCCAACTACAGTATTTACTTGCATAATGAACACACTTTTTTTCCCGAAAAATTGACACATATTTGGGGTAGGGGCATTGATTACACGGGGTAAAATTTTTGGATTTACACACTTCGTGCAAATGTCATATTAGGTGCCAATATGACACGGCAAGGTACTATGGCACGTCTCCAGTGATGGAGGCACACCCACGACTGGTCGGGGGCGCGCCACAATAACCATGTCTTTTGCCGAAGGAAAAGCGCCCCACAAAGCTCAGTCAGCATGAAAAGCAACACGACCGTTCTTAGGCGATATACCGTATTTACTCGCACAATGAACGCACTCGCGTAATGAACGCACCCCCCAAGTCGGCTCCCAAAATTTCGACTTTTTTTTTCCCTCGCGTAATAAACGCACTCCCTCAACTCGGACGTCGAAATTTTGACCCCTTCCCTCCAGGCGCGCGAAATGAACGCACTTTTCTATCCTGGTGCAGCGAGGTCGCGAATGCATGTTCAGCGTGAGCGAACAAAACGAAGTGTGAAAAGCGTTAAAAAAAATAAAAAAGATCCAACGGAAGCAAAAAAAAAGCACAAGAAAGATACTTTTTTTTTTTTTTGCACAGCGCAGTTTGGATTTTGGGTTGCGCGCCCTGCGCAAGGAGTTAAGAAAGAGAAGCGGAGAAGCCCTCGCCTAAACAAAGCGAAAAAAAAAACAACTTGCGAAAGGCGGCAAAAAAAAAAATCCACGGAACCAAAAGAAAAAAAAAAAAGCTTTTTTTTCTTTTTTTTTGTTGGCACAGCGCAGGTTAGTCGCGATCCGCGCGCGTCGCGCAAGAAGATAGGAAAGAGAAGCGGTGAAGCCCTCGCCTAAGCAAAGCAAAACAACTTGCGAAAGACGTGCAAAAAAAAAAAAATAAAAATCAGGGAATCAAGAGAAAAGGAAAAAGCATAAAGAGGAGCTCTTTTCTTTTTCGCACGACGCAGTTTGGTTCCGGGGTCGCGCGCCGCGCGCAAGGAGATAAGAAAGAAACAGAGAAGCCCTCGCCCAAGCAAAGCGCACATAATGAAGGCATCCTGCCCTCGCCTCCTCCTCGCACTTTGGAAAGAGAGCGAGAAGCCCTCGAAATAAACGCACTTTCCACCCTGGTGCAGCGAGGTCGCGAAAGCATGGGCAGCGTGGGCAAACAAAACAACTTGCGAAAGGCGGGAAGAAAGAAAAAAAACAAACAAACACAGAAGCAAGAATGAAAACAAAAGATAGCGAGGGGCTTCTTTTTTTTTTTTGCGCATCGCAGTTTGGCTTTGGAGTCTCCGCGCCGCGCGCAAAGAGATAAGAAGTTACGTCGATTTTTGCGGATAAAAGGTCAGTTCATTATGCGAGTAAATACGGACGCAAAATCATTTACCTCGCGTAATGAACCAACCCTCCTGACTTTGCCTCGATTTTTCGGAAGAAAAAAGTGCGTTCATTATGCGAGTAAATACGGTATATTGCTAGTATCCTGCGGGCACGCTCAGGTATAATCCGTGCTACTAAGTGTATAAGAACTAGTACGAAGTCCAATCCCCGACCGCCGAAGCCCGCTTGCATGGATCAAGTTTTGTTCACGGAGACAAGATATCCTACGAAATCCAACCCGGGACGCCCGAAGCCCGCTCACACAGGATGAAGTTTCGTTCATGGAGAGGCTACCAGACACTCTCAGCCTACAGGGCAGTGTGCACCTTGCTGTGCCGTTCTGTTGTGGATTAAATAAATGCATTTACCCGGAGTATGTGAAATTAGGCCTAACCGCCTTCACGATTTCACTGTCCGAAATCGGACCACAGACAACGGCTTGTTTGTTGACATCAATGCATTCGATAGGCAAAGAATGTCCAGGCTCGGCAATTCCTCGACCCTAGCTTCGTCAAGTGTGCGCGACACTCGGTTTCACGGTTGATTACTTCCGTAACTACCGCAACTACGCACTTGCGGCCATTACGAGAGCAACGTGGCTTGGCTTGACTTGGCCTGACCGCTTGGTGGCTCGCTAAATTGGGCGCAATTCGAGACTCGCGGATCCGAAAATTGGGGGTGCATTGATTACGGGAGGGAAAATAAAGTCAAAAGAATGATGCCCGTTGTGGGGGGTGCGTTTATTATGCGAGTGCGTTTATTATGTGAGTAATTACGGTACATTTGGACGTGCCTTTGTGCAGCCTTGCGATAGGCAACCGCCCTGGGCAAACATAGTTCATTAAGAGTTACGGCACCAGACGTCTGGAGCCATTCTAACTGCCCTCAAAGCTTTAATGTAGACAATGTTCAGTTATACATTAACGCCATTAACCACCCCAGCTGCTTAACTCTTCATGCCATTATTGCAAATTGACCATAACTTTCCTTCGCTTCTGGATAAATAGTTTTCCTACATCAGTCTTCAAAGTGAGGAGAATACTTGGATTTGGACAATGTTAGGTTATACCACAGCACTGTTAGCTTATACCAACAACACAGTACTTGTATAATAAAATAGCAGATATTTCTTTTTTTTCTTTTTCGAGAAACATTCAGATGCTCAGTTTTACTAGATGAGTCCTCATTACAGAGAGGCAGTGTACGAAGCAGGAATCCTGCTTCCTTTGTAGCAGCACTCACCAGACATATCCAGAGGATGAGATACTCATTGATGAAGGTGTTGAAGTACTGGTTGAGAAAGAGCATGCCCGGACCAATCAGTATGGAGTCCATGTAGTCCATCTCACTTCGACACATGTGAGCCACCTGTGCAAATCCGGAAGAAAAAAAAAAAAGGAAGGACAAAAACACATTATTATGCCCGATAGACTCCCACCTTATAAGCCGACTCGACTCGGCATACTGCCTGGGAAAGTGATATTCCCTCGCCTCGACCGCTCCGATTTGTCGTAATCAAACACGCAACACCGACGCAGTTAGCGCCTATCTGTATCGGAGAAACTAGAAGCTTAACCTTTGTTGATTATATGATAAAATCACTAGCACTATCCCAGCATGTAGCAACTAGTGTATTGCCAATGTTGCATCTTTGTAAGAGCCGCACCGGCCGTAATCCAAACCAGTCACTGTTTGTCTTGGATGCAAGTGTTGCAGAGATACATTTAGCCCAAACAAGACGTCGGCATCTATTTTCCATTTCACCCATACAGAGATTCCTCAGGTTTTTAAAGCAGGAGTCGGCAATCGGCGGCCCATCCAGCAAACGAGGCAAACTTGCGCGGCCCCCGGCATGCCACCAAAAATGATCCTGGCCCCCAGGAAAAGCACTCTCCCAGGGGTGTGTTTGGTTGCAAACCCGGTATAATCAATGTTTTAACCCCGAACAAGTTAGAGAGATTTGCCAGATAGAGTTTGCTTATCAGCTGGTTCCCAAACTGACAACAAGCGGTAAATGCATTTGCAGCGAACGACTTCGTCAAGTTTTCTGCCGGCCTCCTTGCATTAAAGTTTTCAAACCTACAAAATCTCGCGACGGCCTCGATCGAAGTGTTTGCTACGGCGCGCATATATCTGCGAACATACTTTTTAAAGACGAAGACCATGGAGCTAAACGTAGGTCTTGCAAACGGCCGACGACCACCTCCGAAATACTTTAAGACTTCCAGTTAAGAGTTTGAATGTAAATGTTTGCATCGTGGCAAGCAATGTTGGACACACAAAATCTTGTCGAGAGGGGGCTCGAGCAAGTCTTATGTCATGTGTGCCTGAATTAAGAGAACATCTTTGCATCTCACTTTTAGTATGCTTTTTTTTTCTTCTTTTTTTTTAGATTTATTTTTATAGGTTATTTTTGTTTCTAAGTCCAATCCGCTCCGTCTCCGCTTTGCCGAGATTTGGCCCGCTGCCCCTGCTTTAAAGTGGTATGTGAGAAACAACGGCGATTGTGCGTTCACAGCCTAAGCACGACGAGGAAGGGCACGCACCACCAGCCTGTTGGTGACCTTGGCCGCCACCATGCCAAAGGCGATGATGTAGAGACACGGGTGGTTCTCGTAGATGCTGGTCGTCGACTTCTGGTAGATGATGAAGGCCGGCACCACCACCAGGGCGATGGGGATGCTAGGGGAGAGTACGCTCGTGCCCTGCAGACGTGCCGTCAAACCGTTAATGGCCGGTAGTACGCTTCAAACAGGAACAACTGCCCCACTAACCGGGTCTTGAAAAACGTTGCTCGAGTATCTTTGTTTTTCTGTGCCTCGTGGCTCCGTTAGCGAGGCAAGATTAAGAATGAATTTGAATTGCACGGGTACATTGTTCGAGGGAAGGGAATAACTCGCGGAGGTGTGTCCGCCTGGTGCATTTGTCACATACGGCTTTACTAGTCTGCATAGATGGAATCAAGAAGTTTCAAACAAAAATTCATGCTTGCCTATGAATTGGAATGCCTGAAGCTGCATTTCTGCGAAACAATAAAAAATTTGTGTAATAAATAAAATAAAAAAAACATTTAGTACAGATTATACTAAACACGAGACAGAGGAATAATAAAAGAACAGCCAGAACAATGAAGTCTCGAACACAGCTAGAAAAGCTGTGTTTAAAACTTTGTTCCGTTTTTTTTTTATTATTATTACTATTCCTGTTTTGAGTTTACTATGAATATCATTCACCAGCTTGCCTGCGTTTTAATGCGAATAGCATTCTTTGGATACTTCATGCACTATTTCGTCTATCTATGTATCTATCTGGCTATCTAACCTCTTACGCCGCGGGTCGATAAATAAATAAAATAAGACCGGCGCCGGCTGTATTCTGAACACGTATAGACCCTTTGATCAGCAGCGCAGACGCGCTAACCACATGTAGCTATGAAGGCAGTCATCCAACGCTACTCTAATCGGTTGTTTATATCTTTACCATAGGATCGCGCTTTACAGCGCTGTACACAGTCTACACAGTTGTAGCGCGCGTTCCATGCAACGAGGGCTCATTCACGCTCTCGTGAGGCTGAGCACGGCCGCTACATCACCCTCTCCTCGAGACGCCGGAGAGCGTGAGCTGCGGCCGAGATGCACCCTCTCCTAGATTGGTTGAGCCTCGCTTTGACGACGCTCGAGCAGAGTCTGGTCGGTGCCGGCTTGAGTGTTTGTGCGGTATGGCGCGCGCTCGGCTCGCCTTCCTATCGCGACACAGCACGCATCCTCCTGCGCATGCGGAGTCAGCGCGCAGGGCCGAGAGAAGTGTCAACAAGTTGTAGAATGACCGCAAGAGTGGGCTCGCTGCATCTAGAGTGTGCGATCGCGCTGGCGAACTTGCATAACTCCGCACCGTTTGGAAATTGCTTTTTGAATTCACGTAGATAATCGAATTCCCAAGTTTCGGATTTTGAGGGTCATGTCCCGGCATCCGTTTTCAATCTCTTTCTGATCATAAACAAAAATACCTGACCTAGTTTGTAGCTGTCGCTCAGCTGCAGATTCCTTTAATGCTTGCATTACTCATGGAGCAGCCTGCTCCTCTCGAAGAACAAGAGAATTAAGGGGATGAACATGGAACAGAGACATGGTCTCAACGTAAAGGAAGTCCTAAAATGTATTAAACTTAATTTTTATAGAACAAGTATCTGCGATATGTGACATTAGTTTTAAACAATGTTCAGAATCTTGATCCTCAGGTTTGTGTACTGGTAAAAAGTTAATTACTTTAAACACTGCCTTTACCAGTTACAGAAAAAAATGGGCTTGCTCATATATACAATTATGCTAGCTATAACCCTAAGTGTACTAGTTACTGGGGTTACATTAGTGGAAGCTGTGCTAACACTAACCAATTTTTCATTTAATATAGCTCTGTTGCATTAGATGGAAATGAACCATAACCATTAGTTTTTAAGAGATTCATGCATCTGTACGTAAACATCAGAACTCCACATGCAATCTCATCAAGAGTTGTGCACTAGAGGAAACAATTAACAGTTGCACAGCAAATACACCAGAGGTTGTTGCAGGAAACCCAGCTCACAGACATAGCACCATCGTTGAAGCAAATGGTACAATTCATTTAACGACGCCACAAAAAAACCTATAATCACTGGCAACCTTTAAACTGCAGGACACTGCACTAGTTCACCAAGGAAGAGACCGAAACATGGACTCAGTAAGTCAAAGCAGTCATGCTGCAAATAACCTGCTACCTAATCCACTTGTTCATATGAAGAGAAATGCACGCTTGCAAGACTGCTAGCACCCGGAAAAGCGTGGGTCATCGGAGCGGAAAACGATTACGAAAACCAGTTCTTAAACTTGCGTAGAGTAAATTACAATGTCCTGCCGTTTCGAGTAGTCAGAAGCCCCAATTTTCCACTCTTAAAGCATACAGCAGCCCTGTGGCATGCATGGTGTCCCCCCCCTCCAAAAAAAGTGTAAAGTATTTCTTTCACCGCAAAAAACGAACTACCGTAAAATCCCGTAAGGGCGCCCTCCCCGAGAGATCGCCCATCCCGTTTTTCTGACTAAATATTTGTGACATAAAAATTCCGATACATCGCCCACCCCCTGATCCCCGTTGGACGTCAAGCGATGTCCGACGGGAATCGCGCATCAACGGCGCGATCGGCGGTACCGGTGTGTCCGAGACGAGAGTTCATAGCGCATTCCCGCGTTTTTGTCTGCGATCTGCGCGCGATATTAGCTCGCGTAACACGCTAGTTGTTCCAGCATGTATATTGCATCGTGAAATGCGAATCTGCTGCGTTCGCAATTTGCGGTATCCGTTCCCGAGTTCGCAGCGGATTCCCGCGTTTTTGTCCGCGATATCGTTTTTCAGCTGTAAGTAACACGCGCCAGTTGTTCCCGCGTGTATATTGCATCGTGAAATGCGATTCTGTTGCGTCTGCGATCTGCGGTATTTGTTTCTGTGACATGCGAGTTTGTAGCGTATTCCAGTGTTTTTGTCCGCGATCTGCGCGCGCGACATCGGTTTCCGTGACAGGCAAGATTGTTACGGGTTCCCGCATCTTTATTGCACCATAAAACTTGAATCTGCTGCGTCCGCGATCAGCGGTGTCCGCCCCGTGAGATGCGAGTTCTCAGCGCGTTTCTGCGAGTTCTTCGCACCGTGAAACGCGAATCTGCTGCGTCGGCCACTTGCAGTATCCTTTCCCGTGACATAGGAGTTTGTAGCGAATTCCCGCGTGTTTATTGCATCGTGAAACGCGAATTTGCCGTGTCCGCGATCTACGGTATCAGTTCCCGCGTCACGTGGTTTGTAGCGGGTGCCCCGGCGCTTATCATCAACTTTTGATAAAGTTTTGCTGTGGCATCCGCAAAGATAGCCCACCCCATGTTTTTCACCATTTATCTCTTCATTTTGGGTGGGCGTCCTTACGGGATTTTACGGTA